>JBBPBX010022379.1:13507-25788 GCA_038048925.1 Garcialebias charrua
ATCAGCTCAAACTCGAGCCTTCCAGGCCGAGCTGTGCGCTCCACTGCTTTAATACTGTTTCGGGCCAACCTGCCCTGTCAGAGACAGAAACAGGAAAAAATTAAATGTTTTGGAAGACATTTCTAATTTCATAACGTTGCATTAACGTTAAAAGGCATGTGCCATAAGACAAAAGTCTGTCTAACTGTGTCTGAGACAGAAAACATTTGCTGCAGTGGCTCAGGAGATGCTAATATGAGTTTTCTCACCTCGTATTTCACATTCAGCCGTTTGCTGTCGACAGAAAGCAGCAGGACGTCTTCAGGAAACAGAAGCATCAGTCTTTCTTGAAGACCCTACAAGAAAACAACAACAACATATTTATAAGTTAAAACTTCACACAAAGAACTTCATAAATTCAAAATGATCAACTCCTCCATTTCTTTACATTCACATGATGCACAGCCCAGAAGAGTAACTGGATGAATCAATCTGGGTTTTAGTTCTGGGATGGTATCCAAATCTTTGTGTAATATCAATACCATGAAAGAAATCTACGGTACCATAAATCTTTTTAAAATAATAATAATAATAAATAAATAAATAAATAAAACAAAATTGGGGGGTAATTCAGTAACAAATGTGCACTTGTGTACTAAAGATTGTGCCTTTTATTTCTAGATTTATTTAATCTTGTTTAATTAATGTAAACTAATTTTATCATTTGTCTTATGTTAATTTGTTTTTATGAATATCCTGATGCATGCTCAATAATCCAGGTAGAAAAATCTAAAACAGTTACAGGTAAGTCAGGTCCTCTGGATGAGTTCAAAAAACAAACAAAAAAAATATTATTTTTATATAGTTTTAAATGAGTACCTGTAGGGGCAAAATGCAAATTGCAAATAAGCAATACAAAGCATGAAATTTCATCGAACAGTCTTTTAAACATATACAGTATATTTTGTGTGTATTAATATCCATCTAATAATAATATGAAACATTATGGAAACCTGAATTAATAATTCCTGCACATTTAATATCATCGACCAGCCAAAAATGAAGGCACATATAATAATGTTTTGTCCTGTCTGAGTGTATTTGTCTGTACTGTACTGTCAGCAAAATATTTCACGTACCACTGAACAAATTTTAATAAAACCTGCATAAAGTTTATGTTGATGTCTACAGCCATTAACTTTTTGAGTTGATTTGAATCTAGATAGCTGCCACAAGAAAAAGGCATGTTGCAAAGACAAACATAACCGAGTTATTTTTTTTGTACTGAGCCTAAATTTGGTGTGGTAGTAGCCGAGAGTTATCTCCAATTTATACTCCAAGAGCTACTTATTATTATTAGCTACAAAATATCTTTTGAGCCAAGTAATGTATTTTAATGAAATTTCCATCAGATGTTAATTTAGTGTACATCTATAACTGATAACCTTTAGAGTCAAACCAAGTCAATGGCTGCCACAGCCAATCAGCATTAGTAGGTAAAAGTGGCTATCAGTGACTCAATCGGCTTGCCATAGCCTGCCACCTTCATCCAGCTCGCCTGGAGCAACCTTCAAATCATCTTAATGTCGCTGCACCGCCCCAGTGAAATGCACCTAATTTGACCATTGAAGTGCATTTATTAAGTAAAAGTTCAACTGAGACACACCTTTGCTATAATGTCGAGCAAACAAATAATTGTTTTAAGTGTTAATCTTGTTAAATTCTTGTTAAAGTCCCGTGCACGCTCCCGCGGCCGCCATTTGGCAGCCAATTGATTTTTGGCACCACACCGGTTCCAGGTTGTCACAGCGGCCGGAAGTTGTCATTCCGTTAAATGGCTGTTATTAGTTGTTATCATCCCCATATGTAGCGGTGAAACTGTCCCACCTACCTCCTAGTAGGTTTAGATGTACGTTATTATCGCTGATAATAGGCAGTGTCTCGCCGGGGTAACCCAGGAAGTGTCTTTTTATTTTATTTTATTTAGCTTATTTAACCCTTTTCCTAAACCTAACCTTACACCTGACCCAGAGGACCAAACCTAAACTTAACCCCCTTACCCTTGTGCCTAAACCTAACACCAGACCCTTTACTCTAAACCTAACCACGTGAAGCTATTATGAGCGCTAACAAAGCTAAAAGCGGAGCCTATCATCATCGCTACCAATGCTAACAGCATACCTTTAAACCTAGGTACAGGAGGGGCAGTCTGACCGCTACATATGGGGATGATAATAACTAATAATGGCCATTTAATGGTTGATAACGTTCGAAGCGGGTGGTTGTCAGCGGTGACGCATAATAGATGTGATTTATACGGCGAAGCGACGTATTTATGGATTTTTCCACTTTATTAGACATTTTTGGACTTGTACAACTTATAGGGCGGTGCGACGTGTACAGTGGATAATACGTTACATTTTATTTCTGGACACACGGTTTAAATCTAAAAGTGAGGGGAATGTGCATTCCTTCAAAGTTTCTTCCTCCAAGATGCTTCATAAAAAACTGCGTGTGATATTAAATCAATTCTTTTTAGTTATATACAGCATCCAGGTACTTTTAAAGTTGATCGTTTATTTAACATAAGACTCATTAGATGCGTGAATCCCTAATCAGGATTATCACTGTGAGGAATTTTTTATTTTTTTGTAATTCCACTTGATTGTTGATATGTGCTGCTGACTATCCATGCTGCTGATTTATTTCATGCTGCTGTTGTTCGGCGTATTGTTTTTGTACTACAGTACTGTATTGGTGTTTAGTTCATATCTTAGATCTTATTACTGTACAGTTTGTCTTTACATTTTATACTTTTGTTGGATGTTACGGAGCCCCCCAGGGGACATTGGGAAAATAAATCTTTGCGTGCGCACGCAAATGTTTTGCGTGCCCACGCAAAACTATGGCGAGGTAACGCAAAACCTTTTGCGTGGGAACGCAAAACCTTTTGCGTTCCCACGCAAAAGGTTTTGCGTTACAGACACCATGGGCGTAGCCAGAATGTTATGAGGGGCGGTTCCTTTAAAAGGAATGTGGACCTTCTGAAATAAACATGTCACGATAGCTCAACTAGTAATGCATCGGCTTGCCACTCCAAACCTCACGGGTTCGATTCCCACTTGGGACAACATTTTTTTTTTTTTGATTATTTATTCATTCCAGATTAAGAAAACACAAGAAAACTATTTACAAAACAACAATAAAAACTTTCAATTATATAATCATTCCTCTTTCTTATTTTGCTTAATGGTTTTTAACTCATCCCTGAAATTCTGACACAGAATCACAAGTTCAAGTGTGAACTGTGTCACAGAATAAACACAATAAAAACATGTATTATCTGCAGCATTGTTGTTTAAAATGGCTCAACATTACGACAATGGAGCAGACAGTACACTCAATTTAATTGAATTTTGAAATCAGCCTTAAATATAAGGATGTCCAGTGTGTGCTGCAGTGGTAAAAGTAATTTTCCGTTGTATATTTCACGTTCAAGCTCCGTGGAATCAGCTGTGACTTCCTCGTTCGAGCCGACGCGGCAGCCTGCGCTCTGTCTGTCCCTCTGAACTTGTGATTCTGTGTCAGAATTTCAGGGATGAGTTAAAAACCATTAAGCAAAATAAGAAAGAGGAATGATTATATAATTGAAAGTTTTTATTGTTGTTTTGTAAATAGTTTTCTTGTGTTTTTTTAATCTGGAATGAATAAATAATCTAAAAAAAAAAAAAGTGTTGTCCCATGTGGGAATCGAACCCGTGAGGTTTGGAGCGGCAAGCTGATGCGTTACTAGTTGAGCTATCGTGGCATGTTTATTTCAGAAGGTCCACATTCCTTTTAAAGGAACCGCCCCCTCATAACATTCTGGCTACGCCCATGGTGTCTGTAACGCAAAACCTTTTGCATGGGAACGCAAAAGGTTTTGCGTTACCTCGCAATAGTTTTGCGTGCGCACGCAAATAATTTTTTTTTTCCCCCATGTCCCCTGGGGGGCTCCGTAGATTGTAACTGGGACACTGTGTACACAATTTTGTTCCACCACATGCAAAACATGATGCAACTGACAATAAAGAAACCTTGACCTTGACATAAACCAACTTGATTTGAACAGTAAAACGTGGTCTGTCATGCTGTACACAGATCTATAAGCAGAGCGTTACCTGTCTCTGCGTGTTGATGATGTGAACTATAGAAATGTATCCGGGCTGACCCATGTGATGGATCGGCGAGCCCTCCCAGTGCCATATTGGAGCCTGCAGTAAGTATTTCTTCAGCTCTTCTCGCTTCCAGGGCTCATCACACGGCAGCTGGCAGACAAACATACAAACAAACAGCGTTACCTGAGGGAGGAGCTTATATACACACAGACGTAAACAGATGTGCAACAGCGGGACATTACAAGGTAAGAGAGCACACAGTGCGAGGGACCCGTGGGCTGAGTCATGGACTTGTATCTTCTGTCTTTAAGGTGTTGCATCCAGTTGTGCAGCTCTGCAGCACTGGAACACACAAACACCTTGGAGTCCACCACCGGACCTGGGTGGAAGAAAGACACAACACCAGTCTGCCACGGTCTGATGGCGTCATCTTGACTGAGCGGAGGAATTTCCATCTACTCACTGCTAATCTCAAACATGTGCCATGGATCGGGCGCGTCAGAATCCTGAGACGCGACTCGGAAAGAAAGTCCAGAAATGGGAAGAAGGCCCTGCAGGATACGAGAAGAAAAGAACATGAACTACCATATTCTTCGGCATACAAGTCACAGTTTTTGCCTAATTAGCATGTCCTGCGACTTATACGGCGAAGCAACATATTTATGGATTTTTCCCCATATTTTTAGACCAATTTTTGGCTGAGATATGACCGTTTCCATTCATTCTGACGGGAAAAATGGAGCAGTACCACTTTCAGCCGCTAGGGGCGCAGTACCACTTTCGGCCGCTAGGGGAGAGAGTCCACCGAGCGTTCCCAACTCATGTGTCCAACCGAAGACGCCTCTGATCGGACGTGTTCCGTCCAAACCCGGCCTCCTCCTCTTTGGAGCTCGCTGCGCGTGCATGTTTGGAAGACCCGACAAAGCAAAACTATTTAAATCCAGCGGATTTGACCATTATGTTCATTTATTAAGGAAAAGTTCAGCTTAGACACATCTTTTCTATAAATTTCAGCAAACAAATATATTTTTTAAGGTGTTTATCTTGTTAAAGTCCTTCCGTGCACGCTCCTGTGGCCATTTGGCAGCCAATCTATTTATGGCACAACACCGGCCCACATTTCCGGGTTGTCAGCGGTGACGCGTAACATACGCGTCAGCGGTGACGCATAATAGATGCGACGTACACGGCGGTGCGACACGTTTATGGATTTTTCCACTTTATTGGACATAATTGGACTGATGCGACGTGTACGGCGGAAAATACGTTAATGTTTATGGTTTGTTGAATCGTATTTCAAGGTCAATTTAGTGTGAAGGCTAAAAGAATACATTTCTAAAGGATTCTGAAACATTCAAATGTGGAAACGTTTATATGTCTGACAGGTTTCTGTGATTTCTCTGTTTGAGCCTGCTTTTAAAATATTCGGCTTGTACGTATTTAGCTTTTTTTTTCCTCTGTCTGCTGCAGTTAGTCCATTCATTTCTTTCCATTTTATTCCCATCGTTCTGCTTCAGTGTGTGGTAAATGTTTAGTACAGATCACAACACACCAGCCTCCCTCGTCTGTTAGTTATGAGAGTTAACTTTGAAGTAGCGATACAAATTCCCAGATCCTCAGTCAGTCTGTGGTAGAACTAATACCTCGTATGTGAAGTCTTGTTGGAAGTGATCCAGAGACAGGATCAGAAGATGAAAAGAGAACAACACCAGGAATCGTTCACTGGTTTCCTGTAAAAAGCAACATAAATGAGATTCCACCCACACTGATCTCTATCCACAGAAGCCCTCTCGTGTTGTCACCTGTGTGTGGTTGTTGTAAAGAGACACCAGGGAGGAGTGGATGATCTCTCCATACATGTGAGCAGGTTGACCCTCCCAGCCTCTGATTGGCTGCTGGGAGTAAATCCTGTGATGAAGCTCATCTCTGCTCCTGCTCCACAGCACCACCTGGTGACAAGGACGGGTATGAGCACAGATCTGATCTTCTGAACATCTTTCCATTTCACTAGCCTGGTTATAACCAGACCCTGTCCTTCACTTCGCTTCAGACTAGGTGCAGGCGAGGGCCAGGCTACCATTTCACAGTCTGAGACAACATTTCAGCAGATAGACATAAAGATAACAAGACATAATCTCACAAAACACTAAAACTGCAAGCCATAAAGACTATTTTTACATGTATATATTTTTGTTATGATGCAGACTTGAGGGTAAAACAACAATATTCATCACATCCGGCCTCGGCCTGCCTGAGCTGTGGGAAGTGTGAAGCGGTTACTGAAACGTTTGTCTCGTTTCGATGTTCTACAAGGCTTACGAGACCTCCTGTTCCAGATGTTGAGCTGCAGGTGTGTGTGGTGGTGACAGCTGCTTCTCCTCTCTGCTGCTCCTCACCGACAGCTGAAGGTTCCTCACACTGAAAACACACGTGCGCATACGTATCAGTCGTATTGTTTTCTGCAACTCCGTGGTTTTTGCTTCATGGCCTCTTTTACGCGTCAATGTGGCTTTGGTCAACTCTGCTACCTCGTGTGCGCCATTAAGCTTAAAAAAAAATAGTTCCTTGGCGTCAGAGCTGACAGAAGTTAGAACATTTTGCAAAATAAGCGCATGCTTTAGCTCACCGCAGTCAAGTCATCTTTATTTATAGAGCACAGTTTAAAACAGATAAACTGTTATCAAGGTGCTTCACAAACAACATCAAAGAGGTTTAAAAAAAATTACAGAAACCGTAACACGCACTAATGGTAAAAACTATGAAATTAACAGCAGTAAAAATATAACAAAATGTATAAGAACAATATTAAAATGAAAACGCAGGATAAAATATATACACTAAGTCAGTTCACACAGTATGAAACACCAGAGAGAAAAGATGGGTTTTTAGCAGGGATTTGAACATGTGAAGGGAGGAGGCCTGTCTAATGTTGGGGGGCAGGTTGTTCCAGAGTTTGGGGCCGATGACTGAAAACGCCCGATCTCCTCGGATCTTCAGTCGTGTTTTTAGAACCGCCAAAAGCATCTGATCGGATGATCTCAGGGCCCGCAAGGGAACATGTGGTTCCAGCAGCTCAGAGAGGTAGAGGGGAGCGAGGCCATTTAGGCATTTATAGGTCAACAACAGAATTTTAAAGTCGACTCTAGTTCGAACGGGGAGCCAGTGAAGGGAGGAGAGAACTGGTGTAATGTGCTCAGACCTACGTGTACCGGTTAAAAGCCGAGCTGCTGCATTTTGGACGATCAGCCCCCAGTGAGCTACCGTATTTTCTGGACTATAAGTCACACCTTTTTGCCTAACTTGCATGCCCTGCGACTTATAGAGAGGTGAGACTTGTTTATGGATTTTCCCCCCATATTTTTAGACCGATTTTTGGCTCAGATATGACCGTTTTTCCATTTTGGAAAAAATGGTGCAGTACCACTTTCGGCCGCTAGGGGTGCAGTACCACCGGGTACACCAACCGTTCCCACCTCATGTGTCCGACGAGAGCCTCCTCTGGACGGACTCAGTCTGTCGCAGCCCGGCCTCCTGCTCTGGAGGTATGAACTAGCTACTTCGCTGTTAGCTCAGTGTTTGTTAGCAAAATAGGTCAAGAACCACAGGACAGATTTTGATCAAACTTACAGAACGTAATCACTAGATGGATATTTACAACTGATTAGCTTTATGAGATGTTTGAGATAAAATTCGATGTTTTATAGACGTAAATGTGTCGCGGTTAGCTTCGTTGTTTTTCCTTGTACTTTTTCAAAGCGAAAAAATTTAAATCCAGCAGATTTGACCATTACGTGAATTTATTAAGGAACGGTTAAGCTAAGACACATGTTTGCTATAATTTTCAGCAGACAAATAATTGTTTTTACCGTGTTAATCTTGTGAAAAGTCCTTCCGTGCATGCTTCTGTGGTCGTCATTTTCAGCAGGGCAAATGACGCGCTGACGTGTCGCGTAGCGGTGACGCATAATAGATGCGACTTATATAAAGGTGCAACCTGTTTATGGATTTTTCCAATTTATTCACAAAAATTGGACAAAGCTACTGTACTTAGGCCTATAAAGGTGCGACCTATAGTCTAGAAAATACTGTAATTGTGTGAATGTTCATGAAGCTCTATTATGATTTGTTTTACTTCTGTACGTTTTTCAGTGTGATTCTTGTCCCACCGTTTTCAAGCTATTAAAAAAAAAAAAGCATATATCAAAATATTCAGCTCTTTCAGGACAATCTTGCTATGACTTTTGGTATTGGTGCAACTGTAGCTTTTTGAAATATTTAGCCTTTTCTGCCTTTTTTTCTCATAGGAAATGAATTGAGGTCATTTTACATCCTTCAAATATTTAGATGTGTTTACAACAACATTTTACTGCTTCAGCTTCTTTCAGCTTATTTGTG
Source organism: Garcialebias charrua (assembly GCA_038048925.1). NCBI lineage: Eukaryota > Metazoa > Chordata > Actinopteri > Cyprinodontiformes > Rivulidae > Garcialebias > Garcialebias charrua. Next base: position 22,039 of record JBBPBX010022379.1, read on the forward strand.
CAAAATTAAACCTTTTTTAGCTACTTTTACCTCATTTCAACATTTTCTTTCAGCTGTTTTGTGCTCCTTTCAGATTTTGTCCTGCTAACTAAAACACTTTTGTGCTTCTTCGAACTTCTTTCTGCTAATTTCAGCTCGTTATACTCATTCCAGCTTATTTCTGCAAGTTGCAGCTTTCTGCTCTTTCATTTCTGCTGTTATTTAGCTGTTTTATGCTAATTTTGACATTTTTCAGCTAATTTCACATTTCTTTTGCACACATTTAAACTTTTTTCATCCAAGTTCAGGAAAAATATGCTCTCTCCATGTTCTGGTAATTTAAGCTTCTTTCTGATTTTCAAGCTACTTTTCAGTTGTTGTTGTTGTTGTTGTTGTTGTTGTTGTTGTTGTTGTTGTTGCTGTTGCTGTTGTTGTTGTTGTTGTTAAATCCAGCTTTTTTCAAATAATTTCCACTTGTTCTTGTTCTTTCTGCTTTTTTATGCAAATTTAAGTTTGGTTTACCTATTCAGCTACGTTTTCAGCATTTTTCAGCTAATTTAAGCTGTTGCCAGTTTCTCGTGATAATTTTTGCTACTTTTAACCTAATTAACTTGTTTACAATAATTTCAGCTTGTTATGCTCTTTCAGCTAGTTTCAGCATTTTCTGCTATTTCAGACACTATTTAGCTGGGGGAGGGGGGTTGTTGCTAATTTTAGCCTTTTCAGATAATTCCACTTTTTTTAAAACCTCATTTCAGCTCTTTCTGTTACCTTCTGGTAGTTTAAGCTTCTTTCTGTCTTTTTAGCAACTTTTCAGCAACTTTTTTTTTTTAGCTAATTTACAAATTTTTGGTACTAATTTCTTCTAATTTATACCTATTTCAGCAAATATGTGTTCTTTCTGCTTTCTTCAGCTATTTAAGGCTTGTTCTTTCATTTCAGCTACAATTCAGCATGTTCTTTGCTAATTTCAGCTGTTTATCAGCAATAATTCACACTGCATTTTCACAGGAAATGCAATTTCTCTAAATGGAAGATAAGTTGAGAATTAGAACGTGAAATAAACGATGTGTCTGCCTTCCTCCTGACCCAACATTGTTGCCTGACCACAGACAAACATAATCAGATTAGGAAGATCAAGAGGGGAGACAGACCCACCTGCTGACACATCACTGCAACAGTTTGCAGCCTTCTCCTCTAATCATTGATGAGATTAATGTGTAGTTCATGAAACAAAAATAAATCGTCTTATCACCTCGTCATCTACAAATGAAATTAATAATAATAATAATGAATTTAATTCATGAACCAACTTTTTTTTTAAATTCAACCTTTATTTAGTCAGGTTAATCTCATTGAGCCTCGAGGACTCATTTACAAGAGAGACCTGTCAAACTAAAGAATGATGACAACAGCAACAGTAGATTTTCCTTGAACAATCAACAATAGACAAACATAAGAGAGAAATACAGATTTTTTTAACAAGTTAAAACAAAGATATCAAAGTAGCAAAACAGACAGATTATAAGGTAGATGTAGGAAATCAAAAACAGGAACATGTCTGCATTGGTTTTTGCCAGGAGTCCAACAGATTCTTAAAACCATTTAGAGAAGTCATGGTCGAGAGCTTAAGTCTTTTTGTAAGATATTCCATGAAGCAGGAGCAGAGTAGAAGAAGGCCCTTCTTCCAAGTTCAGTTCTTACTGACGGAACACTGCAGGTAATCATGTCCTGAGAGCGCACGCTGTAGCTGCACTCACGCAGAGACATGTAGGAGGAGATGTATGAGGGCAGCAGACCAAGAAGTGATTTAAAGATGAAAATGTACCAGTGGAAGAGTCTGCGTGAGGTTAATGATGTCCAGTTAACCAGTGAATACAGGGTGCAGTGGTGGGTACGATAATCACAGCCAGTTATGAATCTTAGTGCACCATGATAGACAGCATCCAACATCCGCAGGGTGCTTGTAGGAGCATTCATGTAGATAATGTCACCGTAATCAATGGAGGGAAGGAAAGTCAGATACAAGGCATATGTATGGCTGTACCAGCAGTTTTGCCCTGTCTTGTCCCTGTGGTCCAGTTAGATTCAGTCCTTTTCCAGGAGTATACAGTAATCCTTTTTGTCACAGCCAATTGCATAACTTTACACTTTATTTGTATTGAAATCAAATTCCAAAGCAATATTTTATTTCATTTAGTTGATTTATTTTCAGTTATTTTTCTTTTGCCTGTTTCAATAAATTTTTGTTACCAAGATGAGTTTTTTTTCCACTTTTTTTTTTAAAACAAAACATTACAAATACATTTTAGGTTTTTTGAAGGCTTAGTATCACACATCATTAATAAATATTAAGTGTAAACTGAAAGGAAAATGTACCAGTTATTTATTTATTTAGTTTCTACATCCCCCATCCTCTGCAACAGACAGGAGGTGAGATGATGATGATGAAGAAAAACTCATTTTGAACACCAACTTTTTGGATATGTGTTCAACACAATTCATCTGGTTAAATACCGGTAGGTTGTTTGTGTCACTGGAAAAATAAAATGAACCAAGCAATTTATCTGACCTACAATTTGATTTGATTTATTTATTCATTCATTTTATAATAAAATTCACAACAATATACACATAAAAAGAAGAAAAAAAACACAAATATAAAATGAAAGGCAGCAGATTGAAGAAAAAAAATCTTATTTTATCTGCCCCTTATCTATCTAACAAACAATTCACACAACCAAATTCTTCAATTTCCAAAAGAAATGAACAAAGCTTTTAACCATCAACATAACATACAATTTATAACTTAAACTAATTTAGAAATAGGATTGTAAGAATTTAAACTTAATCATTCTCTTAAATATTGCCATTGAATTAGCCTCTTTAAAGGACAACACCCACCGTGACAGTAACAATTCACCATACTGGGCAATTACTGTAGTAGAATATGATGTCTATTTTCATTTTTGCATTTGGGCCAGGCGAGTATAAAAAAAAAAAAAAAAAACGAAGTCCCGGAAACATCCGGAAACTCCGCCGAAGATAGCCGAAGTCTGGAGTGACTACAGGCTCCTCTCAGAAGGAGGAGTGAGTTCTGCGATGGAGGTTTATGAGAGTGAGAGCCGCGGATCCGCGCTCAGAATATGATAGACATCAGTGTGCGACCACAGGATTAATCAACACGCAGATTTATTAACAAGGGAATATTAAACATGTTTCGCTTTTTTTTCCCTCTCTCTGAGTGGAGGAGGTGTGTGTGTGTGCGGCGCACACACACCTCCAGCGCGCGCTGCAGGGAGAGACATCAGCTGTCCTCTGTATTTATTGTGGGACAGACGCGCTGCAGGGAGACATCATATTACTGAGGAAATATTAAAAATGAAACGACCGGACTACTTGTAAAAGTTACTTTCACTTTTTTTTTCTTCCTCTCTCTGAGCATTGAAGGTGGTGGTGTTTCTGCGCGCGCTGATCACTGCAGCCAGCTGTTCAATTATTACTGAGGAAATATTAAAAATGACACGACAGACTACTTGTAAAAGTTACTTTCACTTTTTTTTTCTTCCTCTCTCTGAGCATTGAAGGTGGTGGTGTTTCTGCGCGCGCTGATCACTGCAGCCAGCTGTTCAATTATTACTGAGGAAATATTAAAAATGACACGACAACTTGTACAGCTCAGCTCCACGCCACGTTTGGAGCAGCGCTCCGGCTTCATTTCTGAACAAGTTTATTTGAGCGGGACCTACCCGCATTCACCTGTGGTCTTAT
>JBBPBX010022380.1:0-41467 GCA_038048925.1 Garcialebias charrua
AATCAGTAGGACCTTGCTTAAAATAGTATTGCCAAACAACTTGTCTAGCTTTACCATAGCTCTTTACACAGTGTTACTGTATAGTGTTCTAACTTGAAGTTAATATTAAATGAATCTTAATGACTCATTTGGTGTCTTCTCCACAGGTTTCTGCTCATCCTGACCAAACTGTAGGAGAAGAACCGATGGGATCACTATCCTCATCTCTTGAACCACAGGTGAACAGCTTTCTGACTTGAAAATCTATCTAATTTGTCTGACAGGTATTTTAGTGGACATGGGTTTTTGGGAGAGTAGACACAGTCCCCGCAATGCTTGTTCCTGTCAGGGGACTGCATTCTGAGGACTGTGTGTAGATGACTGTAGAGTAATATTGTTGGCAATCAGTAGGACCTTGCTTAAAATAGTATTGCCAAACAACTTGTCTAGCTTTACCATAGCTCTTTACACAGTGTTACTGTATAGTGTTCTAACTTGAAGTTAATATTAAATGAATCTTAATGACTCATTTGGTGTCTTCTCCACAGGTTTCTGCTCACCCTGACCAAACTGTAGGAGAAGAACCGATGGGATCACTATCCTCATCTCTTGAACCACAGGTGAACAGCTTTCTGACATGGAAATCTTTCTAATTTGTCTGACAGGTATTTTAGTGGACATGGGTTTTTGGGAGAGTAGACACAGTCCCCGCAATGCTTGTTCCTGTCAGGGGACTGCATTCTGAGGACTGTGTGTAGATGACTGTAGAGTAATATTGTTGGCAATCAGTAGGACCTTGCTTAAAATAGTATTGCCAAACAACTTGTCTAGCTTTACCATAGCTCTTTACACAGTGTTACTGTATAGTGTTCTAACTTGGTGTTAATATTAAATGAATCTTAATGACTCATTTGGTGTCTTCTCCACAGGTTTCTGCTCATCCTGACCAAACTGTAGGAGAAGAACCGATGGGATCACTATCCTCATCTCTTGAACCACAGGTGAACAGCTTTCTGACTTGAAAATCTATCTAATTTGTCTGACAGGTATTTTAGTGGACATGGGTTTTTGGGAGAGTAGACACAGTCCCCGCAATGCTTGTTCCTGTCAGGGGACTGCATTCTGAGGACTGTGTGTAGATGACTGTAGAGTAATATTGTTGGCAATCAGTAGGACCTTGCTTAAAATAGTATTGCCAAACAACTTGTCTAGCTTTACCATAGCTCTTTACACAGTGTTACTGTATAGTGTTCTAACTTGAAGTTAATATTAAATGAATCTTAATGACTCATTTGGTGTCTTCTCCACAGGTTTCTGCTCACCCTGACCAAACTGTAGGAGAAGAACCGATGGGATCACTATCCTCATCTCTTGAACCACAGGTGAACAGCTTTCTGACATGGAAATCTTTCTAATTTGTCTGACAGGTATTTTAGTGGACATGGGTTTTTGGGAGAGTAGACACAGTCCCCGCAATGCTTGTTCCTGTCAGGGGACTGCATTCTGAGGACTGTGTGTAGATGACTGTAGAGTAATATTGTTGGCAATCAGTAAGAACTTTTTAAAATAGTATTGCCAAACTTGTCTAGCTTTACCATAGCTTTTTACACAGTGTTACTGTATAGTGTTCTAACTTGAAGTTAATATTAAATAATTCTTAATAACTCATTTGGTGTCTTCTCCACAGGTTTCTGCTCATCTTGACCAAACTGTAGGAGAAGAACTGATGGGATCACTACCCTCATCTCTTGAACCACAGGTGAACAGCTTTCTGACTTTGAAATCTTTCTAATTTGTCTGACAGGTATTTTAGTGGACATGGGTTTTTGGGAGAGTAGACACAGTCCCCGCAATGCTTGTTCCTGTCAGGGGACTGCATTCTGAGGACTGTGTGTAGATGACTGTAGAGTAATATTGTTGGCAATCAGCAGGATCTTGCTTAAAATAATATTGCCAAACGGCTTGTTTAGCTTTACCGTAGCTCTTTACACAGTGTTACTGTGTAGTGTTCTAACTTGGTGTTAATATTAAATGAATCTTAATGACTCATTTGGTGTCTTCTCCACAGGTTTCTGCTCATCCTGACCAAACTGTAGGAGAAGAACCGATGGGATCACTATCCTCATCTCTTGAACCACAGGTGAACAGCTTTCTGACTTGAAAATCTATCTAATTTGTCTGACAGGTATTTTAGTGGACATGGGTTTTTGGGAGAGTAGACACAGTCCCCGCAATGCTTGTTCCTGTCAGGGGACTGCATTCTGAGGACTGTGTGTAGATGACTGTAGAGTAATATTGTTGGCAATCAGTAGGACCTTGCTTAAAATAGTATTGCCAAACAACTTGTCTAGCTTTACCATAGCTCTTTACACAGTGTTACTGTATAGTGTTCTAACTTGAAGTTAATATTAAATGAATCTTAATGACTCATTTGGTGTCTTCTCCACAGGTTTCTGCTCACCCTGACCAAACTGTAGGAGAAGAACCGATGGGATCACTATCCTCATCTCTTGAACCACAGGTGAACAGCTTTCTGACATGGAAATCTTTCTAATTTGTCTGACAGGTATTTTAGTGGACATGGGTTTTTGGGAGAGTAGACACAGTCCCCGCAATGCTTGTTCCTGTCAGGGGACTGCATTCTGAGGACTGTGTGTAGATGACTGTAGAGTAATATTGTTGGCAATCAGTAGGACCTTGCTTAAAATAGTATTGCCAAACAACTTGTCTAGCTTTACCATAGCTCTTTACACAGTGTTACTGTATAGTGTTCTAACTTGGTGTTAATATTAAATGAATCTTAATGACTCATTTGGTGTCTTCTCCACAGGTTTCTGCTCATCCTGACCAAACTGTAGGAGAAGAACCGATGGGATCACTATCCTCATCTCTTGAACCACAGGTGAACAGCTTTCTGACTTGAAAATCTATCTAATTTGTCTGACAGGTATTTTAGTGGACATGGGTTTTTGGGAGAGTAGACACAGTCCCCGCAATGCTTGTTCCTGTCAGGGGACTGCATTCTGAGGACTGTGTGTAGATGACTGTAGAGTAATATTGTTGGCAATCAGTAGGACCTTGCTTAAAATAGTATTGCCAAACAACTTGTCTAGCTTTACCATAGCTCTTTACACAGTGTTACTGTATAGTGTTCTAACTTGAAGTTAATATTAAATGAATCTTAATGACTCATTTGGTGTCTTCTCCACAGGTTTCTGCTCACCCTGACCAAACTGTAGGAGAAGAACCGATGGGATCACTATCCTCATCTCTTGAACCACAGGTGAACAGCTTTCTGACATGGAAATCTTTCTAATTTGTCTGACAGGTATTTTAGTGGACATGGGTTTTTGGGAGAGTAGACACAGTCCCCGCAATGCTTGTTCCTGTCAGGGGACTGCATTCTGAGGACTGTGTGTAGATGACTGTAGAGTAATATTGTTGGCAATCAGTAGGACCTTGCTTAAAATAGTATTGCCAAACAACTTGTCTAGCTTTACCATAGCTCTTTACACAGTGTTACTGTATAGTGTTCTAACTTGAAGTTAATATTAAATGAATCTTAATGACTCATTTGGTGTCTTCTCCACAGGTTTCTGCTCATCCTGACCAAACTGTAGGAGAAGAACCGATGGGATCACTATCCTCATCTCTTGAACCACAGGTGAACAGCTTTCTGACTTGGAAATCTTTCTAATTTGTCTGACAGGTATTTTAGTGGACATGGGTTTTTGGGAGAGTAGACACAGTCCCCGCAATGCTTGTTCCTGTCAGGGGACTGCATTCTGAGGACTGTGTGTAGATGACTGTAGAGTAATATTGTTGGCAATCAGTAGGACCTTGCTTAAAATAGTATTGCCAAACAACTTGTCTAGCTTTACCATAGCTCTTTACACAGTGTTACTGTATAGTGTTCTAACTTGGTGTTAATATTAAATGAATCTTAATGACTCATTTGGTGTCTTCTCCACAGGTTTCTGCTCATCCTGACCAAACTGTAGGAGAAGAACCGATGGGATCACTATCCTCATCTCTTGAACCACAGGTGAACAGCTTTCTGACTTGAAAATCTATCTAATTTGTCTGACAGGTATTTTAGTGGACATGGGTTTTTGGGAGAGTAGACACAGTCCCCGCAATGCTTGTTCCTGTCAGGGGACTGCATTCTGAGGACTGTGTGTAGATGACTGTAGAGTAATATTGTTGGCAATCAGTAGGACCTTGCTTAAAATAGTATTGCCAAACAACTTGTCTAGCTTTACCATAGCTCTTTACACAGTGTTACTGTATAGTGTTCTAACTTGAAGTTAATATTAAATGAATCTTAATGACTCATTTGGTGTCTTCTCCACAGGTTTCTGCTCACCCTGACCAAACTGTAGGAGAAGAACCGATGGGATCACTATCCTCATCTCTTGAACCACAGGTGAACAGCTTTCTGACTTGGAAATCTTTCTAATTTGTCTGACAGGTATTTTAGTGGACATGGGTTTTTGGGAGAGTAGACACAGTCCCCGCAATGCTTGTTCCTGTCAGGGGACTGCATTCTGAGGACTGTGTGTAGATGACTGTAGAGTAATATTGTTGGCAATCAGTAGGACCTTGCTTAAAATAGTATTGCCAAACAACTTGTCTAGCTTTACCATAGCTCTTTACACAGTGTTACTGTATAGTGTTCTAACTTGAAGTTAATATTAAATGAATCTTAATGACTCATTTGGTGTCTTCTCCACAGGTTTCTGCTCATCCTGACCAAACTGTAGGAGAAGAACCGATGGGATCACTATCCTCATCTCTTGAACCACAGGTGAACAGCTTTCTGACTTGAAAATCTATCTAATTTGTCTGACAGGTATTTTAGTGGACATGGGTTTTTGGGAGAGTAGACACAGTCCCCGCAATGCTTGTTCCTGTCAGGGGACTGCATTCTGAGGACTGTGTGTAGATGACTGTAGAGTAATATTGTTGGCAATCAGTAGGACCTTGCTTAAAATAGTATTGCCAAACAACTTGTCTAGCTTTACCATAGCTCTTTACACAGTGTTACTGTATAGTGTTCTAACTTGAAGTTAATATTAAATGAATCTTAATGACTCATTTGGTGTCTTCTCCACAGGTTTCTGCTCACCCTGACCAAACTGTAGGAGAAGAACCGATGGGATCACTATCCTCATCTCTTGAACCACAGGTGAACAGCTTTCTGACATGGAAATCTTTCTAATTTGTCTGACAGGTATTTTAGTGGACATGGGTTTTTGGGAGAGTAGACACAGTCCCCGCAATGCTTGTTCCTGTCAGGGGACTGCATTCTGAGGACTGTGTGTAGATGACTGTAGAGTAATATTGTTGGCAATCAGTAGGACCTTGCTTAAAATAGTATTGCCAAACAACTTGTCTAGCTTTACCATAGCTCTTTACACAGTGTTACTGTATAGTGTTCTAACTTGAAGTTAATATTAAATGAATCTTAATGACTCATTTGGTGTCTTCTCCACAGGTTTCTGCTCACCCTGACCAAACTGTAGGAGAAGAACCGATGGGATCACTATCCTCATCTCTTGAACCACAGGTGAACAGCTTTCTGACTTGAAAATCTTTCTAATTTGTCTGACAGGTATTTTAGTGGACATGGGTTTTTGGGAGAGTAGACACAGTCCCCGCAATGCTTGTTCCTGTCAGGGGACTGCATTCTGAGGACTGTGTGTAGATGACTGTAGAGTAATATTGTTGGCAATCAGTAGGACCTTGCTTAAAATAGTATTGCCAAACAACTTGTCTAGCTTTACCATAGCTCTTTACACAGTGTTACTGTATAGTGTTCTAACTTGGTGTTAATATTAAATGAATCTTAATGACTCATTTGGTGTCTTCTCCACAGGTTTCTGCTCATCCTGACCAAACTGTAGGAGAAGAACCGATGGGATCACTATCCTCATCTCTTGAACCACAGGTGAACAGCTTTCTGACTTGAAAATCTATCTAATTTGTCTGACAGGTATTTTAGTGGACATGGGTTTTTGGGAGAGTAGACACAGTCCCCGCAATGCTTGTTCCTGTCAGGGGACTGCATTCTGAGGACTGTGTGTAGATGACTGTAGAGTAATATTGTTGGCAATCAGTAGGACCTTGCTTAAAATAGTATTGCCAAACAACTTGTCTAGCTTTACCATAGCTCTTTACACAGTGTTACTGTATAGTGTTCTAACTTGAAGTTAATATTAAATGAATCTTAATGACTCATTTGGTGTCTTCTCCACAGGTTTCTGCTCACCCTGACCAAACTGTAGGAGAAGAACCGATGGGATCACTATCCTCATCTCTTGAACCACAGGTGAACAGCTTTCTGACATGGAAATCTTTCTAATTTGTCTGACAGGTATTTTAGTGGACATGGGTTTTTGGGAGAGTAGACACAGTCCCCGCAATGCTTGTTCCTGTCAGGGGACTGCATTCTGAGGACTGTGTGTAGATGACTGTAGAGTAATATTGTTGGCAATCAGTAGGACCTTGCTTAAAATAGTATTGCCAAACAACTTGTCTAGCTTTACCATAGCTCTTTACACAGTGTTACTGTATAGTGTTCTAACTTGGTGTTAATATTAAATGAATCTTAATGACTCATTTGGTGTCTTCTCCACAGGTTTCTGCTCATCCTGACCAAACTGTAGGAGAAGAACCGATGGGATCACTATCCTCATCTCTTGAACCACAGGTGAACAGCTTTCTGACTTGAAAATCTATCTAATTTGTCTGACAGGTATTTTAGTGGACATGGGTTTTTGGGAGAGTAGACACAGTCCCCGCAATGCTTGTTCCTGTCAGGGGACTGCATTCTGAGGACTGTGTGTAGATGACTGTAGAGTAATATTGTTGGCAATCAGTAAGAACTTCTTAAAATAGTATTGCCAAACTTGTCTAGCTTTACCATAGCTCTTTACACAGTGTTACTGTATAGTGTTCTAACTTGAAGTTAATATTAAATAAATCTTAATAACTCATTTGGTGTCTTCTCCACAGGTTTCTGCTCACCCTGACCAAACTGTAGGAGAAGAACCGATGGGATCACTACCCTCATCTCTTGAACCACAGGTGAACAGCTTTCTGACATGGAAATCTTTCTAATTTGTCTGACAGGTATTTTAGTGGACATGGGTTTTTGGGAGAGTAGACACAGTCCCCGCAATGCTTGTTCCTGTCAGGGGACTGCATTCTGAGGACTGTGTGTAGATGACTGTAGAGTAATATTGTTGGCAATCAGCAAGAACTTCTTAAAATAATATTGCCAAACTTGTCTAGCTTTACCATAGCTCTTTACACAGTGTTACTGTATAGTGTTCTAACTTGAAGTTAATATTAAATAAATCTTAATAACTCATTTGGTGTCTTCTCCACAGGTTTCTGCTCATCCTGACCAAACTGTAGGAGAAGAACCGATGGGATCACTACCCTCATCTCTTGAACCACAGGTGAACAGCTTTCTGACATGGAAATCTTTCTAATTTGTCTGACAGGTATTTTAGTGGACATGGGTTTTTGGGAGAGTAGACACAGTCCCCGCAATGCTTGTTCCTGTCAGGGGACTGCATTCTGAGGACTGTGTGTAGATGACTGTAGAGTAATATTGTTGGCAATCAGTAAGAACTTCTTAAAATAGTATTGCCAAACTTGTCTAGCTTTACCATAGCTCTTTACACAGTGTTACTGTATAGTGTTCTAACTTGAAGTTAATATTAAATAAATCTTAATAACTCATTTGGTGTCTTCTCCACAGGTTTCTGCTCATCCTGACCAAACTGTAGGAGAAGAACCGATGGGATCACTACCCTCATCTCTTGAACCACAGGTGAACAGCTTTCTGACTTGAAATCTATCTAATTTGTCTGACAGGTATTTTAGTGGACATGGGTTTTTGGGAGAGTAGACACAGTCCCCGCAATGCTTGTTCCTGTCAGGGGACTGCATTCTGAGGACTGCGTGTAGATGACTGTAGAGTAATATTGTTGGCAATCAGCAGGACCTTGCTTAAAATAATATTGCCAAACAACTTGTCTAGCTTTACCATAGCTCTTTACACAGTGTTACTGTATAGTGTTCTAACTTGAAGTTAATATTAAATGAATCTTAATGACTCATTTGGTGTCTTCTCCACAGGTTTCTGCTCACCCTGACCAAACTGTAGGAGAAGAACCGATGGGATCACTATCCTCATCTCTTGAACCACAGGTGAACAGCTTTCTGACATGAAAATCTATCTAATTTGTCTGACAGGTATTTTAGTGGACATGGGTTTTTGGGAGAGTAGACACAGTCCCCGCAATGCTTGTTCCTGTCAGGGGACTGCATTCTGAGGACTGTGTGTAGATGACTGTAGAGTAATATTGTTGGCAATCAGTAGGACCTTGCTTAAAATAGTATTGCCAAACAACTTGTCTAGCTTTACCATAGCTCTTTACACAGTGTTACTGTATAGTGTTCTAACTTGAAGTTAATATTAAATGAATCTTAATGACTCATTTGGTGTCTTCTCCACAGGTTTCTGCTCACCCTGACCAAACTGTAGGAGAAGAACCGATGGGATCACTATCCTCATCTCTTGAACCACAGGTGAACAGCTTTCTGACATGGAAATCTTTCTAATTTGTCTGACAGGTATTTTAATGGACATGGGTTTTTGGGACAGTAGACACAGTCCCTGCAATGCTTGTGCCTATCAGGGGACTGCATTCTGAGGACTGTGTGTAGATGACTGTAGAGTAATATTGTTGGCAATCAGTAGGACATTGCTTAAAATAGTATTGCCAAACAACTTGTCTAGCTTTACCGTAGCTCTTATTGTTACTGTATAGTGTTCTAACTTGAAGTTAATATTAAATGAATCTTAATGACTCATTTGGTGTCTTCTCTACAGGTTTCTGCTCACCCTGACCAAACTGTAGGAGAAGAACCGATGGGATCAAGATTTATGTTGTGCGAAGAGACTCAACAAAACTTGAACTCAATCATTTTCAAAGTAATTCAGAGGATTGATTTTCAGGTTGTTGAAAAAGGCAAAAATTGTTCTAGTAATATGTTTGCTTAAAGGTATCATAATTAGTTTTTTCTTTCTTTTTTTAAGTTGAGCTTCACCTTTAGTTGAAATGAGGCACAATGCTTTGTAGAGCTCTTTGGTGATCACCTTAATTTAAAGGACTTCAGGATTAAAATTTGAGTAGAATAGTGTTCTTAAAACCTGCTTCAAAGAAAGATTATTTGCTTCTGAATCTATTTAAGTAGGATCTTTTGTTTAGTTTGAGTCATGTATATTGTGTATCTTCTAGATACTCCCTGTGATGGACTGGAGACTTGTCCAGGTGTCCCTGTGATGGACTGGAGATTTGTGCAGGTGTCCTTGTGATGGACTGTTGACTTGGACTTGTCCAGGTGTCCCTGTGATGGACTAGAGATTTGTGCAGGTGTCCCTGTGATGGACTGGTGACTTGTCCACGTGTCCCTGTGATGGACTGGAGACTTGTAAATGTGTCCCTGTGATGGACTGTAGACTTGTCCATGTGTCCATGTGATGGACTGGAGACTTGTCCATGTGTCCCTGTGATGGACTGGAGACTTGTCCATGTGTCCTTGTGATGGACTGGAGACTTGTCCACGTCTCCCTGTGATGGACTGGAGACTTGTACACGTCTACCTGTGATGGACTGGAGACTTGTGCAAGTGTCCCTGTGATGGACTTGTGATGTCCACGTGTCCCTGTGATGGACTTGTGATGTCCACGTGTCCCTGTGATGGACTGGAGACTTGTCCAAGTGTCCCTGTGATGGACTGGAGACTTGTCCAGGTGTCCCTGTCATGGACTAGAGACTTGTCCACATGTCCCTGTGATGGATTGGTGACTTGTCCTGGTGTCCCTGTCATGGACTGGAGACTTGTCCACATGTCCCTGTGATAAACTGGAGACTTGTCCAGGTGTTCTTGTCATGGACTAGAGACTTGTCCAAGTGTCCCTGTGATGGACTGGAGACTTGTCCACGTGTCCCTGTGATGGACTGGAGACTTGTCCACGTGTCCCTTTGATAGCCTTTAGACTTGTGCAGGTGTCCCTGTGATGGACTAGTGACTTGTCCACGAGTCCCTGTGATAGACTGGAGACTTGTCCCTTTGATGGACTGGAGACTTGTCCACGTGTCCCTGTGATGGACTGGAGACTTGTGCAGGTGTCCCTGTGATGGACTGGTGACTTGTCCATGTGTCCCTGTGATGGACTGGAGACTTGTCCACGTGTCCCTGTAATGGACTGGAGACTTGTCCAGGTGTCACTGTGATGGACTGGTGACTTGTCCAGGTGTCACTGTGATGGACTGGAGACTTGTCCAGGTGTCACTGTGATGGACTGGTGACTTGTCCAGGTGTCACTGTGATGGACTGGAGACTTGTCCAGGTGTCACTGTGATGGACTGGTGACTTGTCCAGGTGTCACTGTGATAGGCTGGAGACTTGTCCAGGTGTCACTGTGATAGGCTGGAGACTTGTCCAGGTGTCAATGTGATGGACTGGTGACTTGTCCAGATGTCACTGTGATGGACTGGAGACTTGTCCAGGTGTCAATGTGATGGACTGGTGACTTTTCCATGTGTCCCTGTGATGGACTGGAGACTGCATGCTGTAATGCTGTATTCAACTCAGTCTTATAAATAGCACCCGCTCACAGTGGTTCAACCAGTTCGCAGGTCCTCCTTGATCATGTGAGCAACTGGTTTTGGCTATCAGCAAACTGGTTGGTCCACTGTGAGAGGGTGCTATTTATGAGACTGAGCTGAATGCAGCACCTCACACTGAGGAATGGTCAGAGATGGTGTCTCATAGTGCCTTGAGCACTATAAATCATGCCAAGTACATAAATCATGCCAAGTCCAATAAGCCATTAACATTATCATTCACTGAAGATGTTAAGCTTCTGCATCAGCATCTGAATAAATCAGGAGAAAATGCATTTAGCACCTTGAAAGATGATGCCAGCCCTCAGACTTATGTAGAACTTGCAAAAGTTACACTTGCACAGGTCATTGTGTTCAATTGTAGACGAGCAGGAGAGGTTTCAAAGATGCACCTACGAAGTTTTGTGGAGCGTGACACCACCAAGCTCCATGAAGATGATGCCATGGGTTTGTTAACGGTTGAACAGAAGCTCTACAGCCATTTCACTCGGGTTGAAATCATTGGGAAAAGAGGCTGAAAGGTTTCAGATGTCCCTGTGATGGATTGGAGACTTATGCAGGTGTCCCTGTGATGGACTGGTGACATGTCCAGATGTCCCTGTGATGGACTGGAGACTTGTCCACGTGTCCCTGTGATGGACTGGTGACTTGTGTAGGTGTCCCTGTGATGGACTGGTGACTTGTCCACGTGTCCCTGAGATGGACTGGAGACTTGTCCACGTGTCCCTGTGATGGATTAGAGACTTGTCCACATGTCCCTGTGATGGACTGGAGACTTGTCCACGTGTCCCTGTGATGGACTGGTGACTTGTCCACGTGTCCCTGTGATGGACTGGAGACTTGTCCAGGTGTCCCTGTGATGGACTGGAGACTTGTCCACGTATCCCTGTGATGGACTGGAGACTTGTGCAGGTGTCCCTGTGATGGACTGGTGACTTGTCCACGTGTCCCTGTGATAGACTGGAGACTTGTCCATGTGTCCCTGTGATGAACTGGTGACTTGTAAATGTGTCCCTGTGATGGACTGGAGACTTCTAAATGTGTCCCTATGATGGACTGGAGACTTGTAAATGTGTCCCTGTGATGGACTGGTGACTTGTCCACGTGTCCCTGTGATGGATTAGAGACTTGTCCACATGTCCCTGTGATGGACTGGAGACTTGTCCACGTGTCCCTGTGATGGACTGGTGACTTGTCCACGTGTCCCTGTGATGGACTGGAGACTTGTCCAGGTGTCCCTGTGATGGACTGGAGACTTGTCCATGTGTCCATGTGATGGACTGGTGACTTGTGTAGGTGTTCCTATGATGGACTAGAGACTTGTAAATGTGTCCCTACACACACATATATATATATATATATATATATATATATATATATATATATATATATATATATATATATATATATATATATATATATATATGTATATGTGATAGATTGGAGACTTGTGCATGTGTCCTTGTGATGGACTGGAGACTTGTCCAGGTGTCCCTGTGATGGACTGGAGACTTGTCAAGGTGTCCCTGTGATGGACTGGAGATATGTCCAGGTGTCCCTGTGATGGACTGGAGACTTGTCCATGTGTCCATGTGATGGACTGGTGACTTGTAAATGTGTCCCTGTGATAGACTGGAGACCTGTAAATGTGTCCCTGTGATGGACTGGAGACTTGTAAATGTGTCCCTGTGATAGACTGGAGACTTGTAAATGTGTCCCTGTGATGGACTGGAGACTTGTAAATGTATCCCTATGATGGACTGGTGACTTGTAAATGTGTCCCTGTGATGGACTGGTGACTTGTCCACGTGTCCCTGTGATGGACTGGAGACTTGTCCAGGTGTCCCTGTGATAGACTGGAGACTTGTCCACGTGTCCCTGTGATAGACTGGAGACTTGTGCAGGTGTCCCTGTGATGGACTGGTGACTTGTCCACGTGTCCTTGTGATGGACTGGAGACTTGTGCAGGTGTCCATGTGATAGATGGGAAACTTGTCCACGTGTCCCTGTGATGGACTGGAGACTTGTCCACGTGTCCCTGTGATGTACTGGTGGCTTGTCCAGCTGTCCCTGTGATGGACTGGAGACCTGTCCAGGTGTCCCTGTGATGGACTGGTGACTTGTACACGTGTCCCTGTGATGGATTAGAGTCTTGTCCACATGTCCCTGTAATGGACTGGAGACTTGTCCACGTGTCCCTGTGATGGACTGGTGACTTGTCCACGTGTCCCTGTGATGGACTGGAGACTTGTCCATGTATCCCTGTGATGGACTGTAGACTTGTGCAGGTGTCCCTGTGATGGACTGGAGACTTGTCCACGTGTCCCTGTGATGAACTGGAGACTTGTAAACGTGTCCCTGTGATGAACTGGAGACTTCTAAATGTGTCCCTATGATGGACTGGAGACTTCTAAATGTGTCCCTATGATGGACTGGAGACTTGTAAAGATGTCCCTGTGATGGACTGGAGACTTGTCCACATGTCCCTGTGATGGACTGGAGACTTGTCCACGTGTCCCTATGATGGACTGGAGACTTGTAAAGGTGTCCCTATGATGGACTGGAGACTTGTAAATGTGTCCCTGTGATGGACTGGAGACTTGTCCAGGTGTCCCTGTGATGGACTGGAGACTTGTCCAGGTGTCCCTGTGATGGACTGGAGACTTGTCCAGGTGTCCCTGTGATGGACTGGAGACTTGTCCATGTGTCCATGTGATGGACTGGTGACTTGTAAATGTGTCCCTGTGATAGACTGGAGACCTGTAAATGTGTCCCTGTGATAGACTGGAGACCTGTAAATGTGTCCCTGTGATAGACTGGAGACTTGTAAATGTGTCCCTGTGATAGACTGGAGACTTGTAAATGTGTCCCTGTGATGGACTGGAGACTTGTAAATGTGTCCCTATGATGGACTGGAGACTTGTAAATGTGTCCCTGTGATGGACTGGTGACTTGTCCACGTGTCCCTGTGATGGACTGGAGACTTGTCCAGGTGTCCCTGTGATAGACTGGAGACTTGTGTAGGTGTCCCTGTGATGGACTGGTGACTTGTCCACGTGTCCTTGTGATGGACTGGAGACTTGTGCAGGTGTCCATGTGATGGACTGGAAACTTGTCCACGTGTCCCTGTGATGGACTAGAGACTTGTCCACGTGTCCCTGTGATGTACTGGTGGCTTGTCCAGCTGTCCCTGTGATGGACTGGAGACCTTTCCAGGTGTCCCTGTGATGGACTGGTGACTTGTCCACGTGTCCCTGTGATGGACTGGAGACTTGTCCTTGTGATTGTTGGATATGTGCACCGGCGACCCCCGTGACCCAAAATGGAAGAAACGGGTAAAGATAATGAATGGATGTAGCAAATGGGCAATGTTTAGGCTGATGGTCCTCCTTGATCATGTGAGCAACTGGTTTTGGCTGTCATCATAAAGTCTTTATTTATAAGACTGAGCTGAATACAGCATCTCAGACTAAGGAAGTCTTTCATCCGAAAGACTTCCTCAGTCTGAGATGCATTCAGCTCAGTCTTATAAATAAAGACTTCCTGATGACAGCCAAAACCAGTTGCTCACATGATCAATGAGGACCATCAGCCTAATCATGTGATCATATGAGCAGCTGGTTTTGGCTGTCATCAGCAAACTGTTTGATCCACTTTGAGAGGGTGCTATTTATGAGACTGAGCTGAATGTAGCACCTCAGACTGAGGAAGTCTTTATAAGACTGAGCTGAATACAGCATCTCAGACTGAGGAAGTCTTTCGTCGCTCGTAAGTCGGGGATCACCTGTACTTTACAGTGTGTTGTGATGAACCTTGTAAATAAAGTAAATTTTGTTTTAGAAATATGTTCAGGTTTATAATGTTAATGTTTTATAATATGTAAATATGTCATCTCAGAAGTCTTTCATCGCTCGTAAGTCGGGGATCACCTGTACTTTACATTGTGTTGTGATTAACCCTGCAGAAAAAGTAAAAATTTGTTTTAGAAATATGTAAATGTTGATATGTTTTATAATAATGTAAATATGTCACCAGAATTTAAGTTTTAATTTTTTTATTTGAAACATTTAAGTTTTATTTTATTTTAAACATTTGAAGATTTTGTTATTGAAGTTTTTTTAGTGAATGTAAATAAAGTATGTGCATAATTTGTTTAATAAAAGCAGTTCAAAAAACTGTTCTCCTAATGCAGTGTCCTGTCACATTTGTGTGTTTTATGTTAATTTTATGTTAAGTAGGCGGAGTTTAAATGTCCCTTTAAAGACCCCATAATGCATGTTTGTCCTCATAAACCACATTTTTTGACGTCCTTGTAAACCACACTGGAGTCTGGGTGGTAAAACGTGCTGTGAAGCTCCTATCGGAAAGCTAAAGGGACCCAAATTTTTTTCAAAATTTTTAGAGTGCACTGAGCTTGGTCCCAGGTCGCTAGGACCTCGGGAAGGGGTAGACCCCGTATTACACCTTCGGGCGGGTTTGGCGAAAAAGTCCGGCTAAACCACATTGACAAACCTGTGTGTGTGTGTGTGTGTGTGTGTGTGTGTGTGTAGTGAAATATGTCTCATAGTTTCAAGGAAACAAATAGAATTGGAAATGTTTTTACCCTTTTTACCATTCATTTTGACTGCCGGGTCAAATTGACCCGAACAGTATCGATGTAACAAGTAGACGCAGAGAGTGGTACAAATGTGTAAAGTGAATCATTTTCAATTTATATGTTGATTGGAACTATTAAGACAAATAGAAAAAGTTTCATGCAGAAAAAATATTTTTAACTATTTTAAAAAAAAAATGTAAACTTTAAAACGGGTCAATTTGACCCGTAACATAACAGGAGGGTTAAGGACGGGTCACTCTGTGTTTTTAGTGTTTTTATAAATGCTGATAGAGAAGCAAGGGGACTATAGTTTTTTTCAGAGATTACTTTGTCTAACATCAGTCTGTCAGTAGATGTTTATGTTTATTAAATTTGTTCATTTTTTTTACAAAAGAAACAATACAAGACAATCTCATAAATGATATTGTACAAAATATAAAAAAATGAAAGGTAGCAGAAAGAAGAATAAATCTTATTATATCTGCCCCTTACTTCCAACAATCAGATTAAACAATAATCAACCATGTAAACAATAATAATCTTCAACCAACTTTTTTCCAACAATCAGATTAAACAATAATAATCTTCAACCAACAGTACAAAATGACTAACTCTTTTCTAATTTTCTAACTAATACAATACACATTACGCTATTTCATATATTTTTTAACACATTTGTTTTGATCATTTTCTTAAATGTAAACATTGACTTGGCATTTTTAACTACATTCTCCAAGCCATTCCATAATCTAATTCCCTGGATTGAGGTAGAACGTCCCTTCAAACTAGTTCTGAATTGTGGTTTTACAAACATCTCTGTCCCCTTAAGATTATAACAACTTTGTCTTTTAACAAAATGCATTTGGATATTTAAAGGCAATGCATTATTTTGAGCTCTATACATAACTGATAAAATATTATAGTCTACCAAATCATGGAACTTCAGTAACTTCAGTTGATAAAATAATGTACTTGATGGATGACGGTAATGTTTTCTAGTGATAATTAGTGACAGAGTGAAGAAATATGTTAAAAATATATTGTTAGAAAAGTTAGACTACATTACAATGTTACATACCCTAGCTTTAAACCCCTTATCAACAAAACATTCATCCTATATAAAAGATACTTATCATTTTGTTGAATTAATTAAATCACTTAGAATTCCATTAAATTCCTTGTTTTTTACAATGGACGTCGATAATTTATACACAAATATCGACACAGGGGTAGGATTACTGGCAATACAGGAAATATTCCAAAAATACCCAGACAAGAGTAGACCTGATCAGGAGATTTTGGAACTACTTGAGATCAACCTTAGACAAAATGATTTTGAATTTAACGGAGAGTTTTATTTACAGACAAAAGGTACAGCAATGGATAAAAAGTTTGCACCGGCCTATGCTAACATTTTTATGGCCAAATGGGAAACGGAGGCTTTAGAGAAATGCCCGAAAAAACCACTGTACTATTATCGTTATCTGGATGACATATGGGGTATCTGGAGCTACACATTGCCTGAATTCGAACAGTTTGTGGAAACTTTAAATTCACAGAATTCATCGATAAGATGCAAATTTGACATCAAAGAGAGAGCTATCAACTTTTTAGACACCACAATATTCAAAGGACCTGACTTCAAACAAAATCACAAAATGGATTTAAAAGTATTCTTTAAGGATACTGATACACATGCTCTGCTACACAAAACAAGTTACCATCCCAAACATACTTACCAGGGCTTGGTAAAATCACAACTAATTCGATTTTCACGTATTTGCACTAGACAAGAAAACTTTTGGGAGGCAACGAAAATACTGTTCAAATCGTTAAAAAGCAAAGGTTATTCGAGACAATTTTTAAGAAAATGCCTAAAAACCTTTAACATACAGGAGCCGGTGGATGATGAAAAAAACAAGATTCCTCTTATCACCACGTACTCTTTAAGTAGCACAAGGATAAATAAGAAAATCAAAGAAAATTTCAACACAATAATGACGGACTCAGAGACATTACCGAACACAACAGTCATCTCAGCTTACAAGAGAAACAAAAATTTGAAAGATTATTTGGTTAAAGCTAAGCTAACAACCCCCTTTGTCACCAAAAGGACAACCTTATTATCAGATAACTTTTGTTGTTTAAAATTCGTAAAAAACAGAAAGGAGAGAACAATTTATCCTATAAATGAAAGATTTACAGAACATTGTAAAAATTGTGTTTACTTAATCTTCTGCAAAACATGCGGAATACAGTATGTGGGCGAAACTAAAAACAGCATTGCGGTCAGGATGAATAATCATAGATCCAATATAAGAAGAGGCAATAATGAAGATACTGCATTGGTCAAACGTTTCATGGCACATGGCTTACAGTCTCTAAAGGTAGCTGGACTCCAGAAAAACTCACTTTGGACGGATTGGGAGAGAAAGAGGAAGGAAAGAAAGTGGATCTATTTGTTGGGCACTAAATATCCAGCAGGTTTAAACCTATAAAAATAACATAGAGAAAAAAATCATAATTTTCTGAATATCAATACCACTAAAATTTGGGCTATATTAAAATATCTTTTTATTTAATCAATAAAAGACAAGTGTCATATACTTGAGTAACATTGCTTCGGGGAAAGTCCCCCTACACATAAATATAATACAGTTGATAGACCTGGACCATTAAATAGAAGATTATCTTTTTATAGATTATCTTTTCTCATTAAGACTAAACCTGAATTAAAACACCTAAACTTAACCTATTTGGTTTATATTTTAATTTACAGACTCTTAACTGCTCATTTATTCTATGAATGACAAACTTGATCTGACTCCGGTAAAATCCGCCATACACATGAATGGGTTTTTCACTCTTATAACAATATACACTTTTATTTTTATTTTACCAACATCAAACCCAACTCAGACATCTAAACTTAACCAATTTGATTATATTTTATTTTAGAAATCTTATTAAAAGTCTCACATTCTTTTTTTCTCATTAAGACTAAACCTGAATTAAAACACCTAAACTACACCTATTTGGATTATATTTTAATTTACAGACTCTTAACTGCTCATTTAATCTATGAATGACAAACTTGATCTTACTCCGGTAAAATCCGCCATACACATGAATGGGATTTTCCCTCTTATAATAATATATAATTTTACTTTTTATTTCACCAACACTAAACCCAACTCAGACACCTAAACTTAACCAACTTGATTATATTTTATTTCAGAAATCTTATTAAAAGTCTCACATTCTTTTTTTCTCATCAAGACTAAACCTGAATTAAAACACCTAAACTCAACCTATTTGGATTTTATTTTTAATTCACAGACTCTTAACTGCTCATTTAATCTATGAATGACAAACTTGATCTTACTCCGGTAAAATCCGCCATAACATGAATGGGATTTTCATTCTTATAATAATATACAATTTTACTTTTTATTTCACCAACACTAAACCCAACCCAGACACCTAAACTTAACCAATTTGATTATATTTTATTTCAGAAATCTTATTAAAAGTCTCACATTCATTTAATCAATAAATGACAAAGTTCTCCGGTAAAACGGCCCATAAATGGGATATTATTTGAAAGGTCTCAACCATAAAATACAATACTTTTTATTTTTAACTAACACTAAACTTTACTCAATTACACTAAAACTTAACCACTTGGTGATAAAAAATAACCTTTGAACATAGACATAACACCTAAAGTTCACAATTTAAAGTATACTGGTTAAAACCTGGATAAGCCAATCAGCTTGGAGAGGGGTGTCGCCACAAGCCTATAAATAAGGAGGCTTAACAGAACCAAGGCCAGTCTACCTTGAGACGTCAAGATAGACACTTCTGTAGTGTGCTTTGCCTGAAGAAGGCTTTTAACAGAGCCGAAACGTCGCGATCAGTGTTGCCAGGTGTACGATAATTATCGTATTTGTACAATAATTTTGCCCTCTGTACGATCAATCATCCCGAAAAAGGCCAAAAATACGATAATTTGACCATTCTGTGAACGTGTAGTTGGGATCGGTTTCCATCAGCCTGTCGCAACTTTCTGTCGGGAGTTTTTTTGTGAACCATGAAGGCGTCTTGAAATTCCAGCCAATCGTGCTTTACTAAATGTGACCTAAGAGTGACGTATATGCAGAACAACGACCATGATTGGCTGAATAGTCCGCTGCACCCGCCCCATGCATTAGAAAAAGCAGAGCCGTGTTTGTTTGACACCGGTCCAGAAGAAGTGATGAAAATGATAGAATATTTATATAAAGTTGAACGTTAAATGATAATAAAGAAATATATTAAGAAAATATGACAGGAAAACTGGGACATTACTGATACAGGAAGACATTTACACAACAAAAAAGGTAGGATATACAAGGAAAGCAGGAAGAAACAGGAACTTACTCGCATTAGAATAGAACACACAGGCCTTATCTCTTAAAATAATTAGAAAGCATGCAACAGGACTATGTGACATGTGCACCAGCAATTTGAAATGGTTCAACATGTCTTTATGGAATGTCCAGGGTATGAAACAGGAAGAAAGCATTTCTAAAAAGAAATAAAATGAATATTAAATTTACAATTAGGGATGTTTTAGTAGTGATATCAGTAAAGTTAAAGATTAAGTTATTATTTCCTTGAAAATACAAACTTAATAGACAGGATTTAGCAGTGACGTGCGGTGAGGTTCATGGCTGGTGAGGCACTGTGCAGTATTTTTTCCATATGTATAATAAAAAACAGACAAAAAATGTTCTCCACATTTTGGCTTCTGTCTGCCATAGCTTCTTCAGCGCTTTGGATGCTTTGGATAGCATTATTTTCTTCTTTTATAATACATGAACCCTACAGAGTAGTTTATTCACCATTTGATTGGCAGCAGTTAACGGGTTGTGTTTAAAATGTCATATCAGCAATCTTTACACATACAAACTGTAGCACACAAAAAAGCACATTTAATTTGGAGAAAAAATTTTAGTCTTACTTTTACTTATAAATTAAATTAAACTATAACAAAATCTATTTTTATTTTACAGAAAAGAGCTGTGAGAATTATTACAAGAAAGTCTTAATGTCATATAATATATTATTTAAACAACTCAAAGTACTGAAGTTTAATGATTTGGTGGACTATAATATTTTGTTAGTAGAACCCTCAAATGTTCAAATGTATTTTGTTAAGAGAGAAAGCTGCTAGTCTAATGGGAACTGAAATTTTTGCAAAGCCAAGGTATAGAACTAGTTTGAAGGGATGGTTTATTTCAATACAGGGAGTTGAATTGTGGAATGTTTTGGGAAATGACGTTAAAAATGCTTATGTTTAAAAATGATCAAAAAAAATGATCAAAAATGATCAAAACTAAATTGTTAACAAAATACTAAAACTTTTAGTTAAGTGTTTAATGTTCTAGATATTTGTAGACTGTGAAAAGTTACTCTTTTTGCTCTGTTTGCGCTGTCACTTTTCCTCCTGCAGCGTGAGACTGAGGCTGTGTCTCAATTCAGGGGCTGCATCCTCATGAGGACCCAGCCTAGCTGGGCCGAGTAGGCCACGCACTCACAAGACCGGGTGGGCTGAGCGAAACTGCTGAAATGGGACGGTCTAGCCTTCAGGTTTGCCGGCATTGAAGTGGGTGGGGCGTTCTCTTGAAGTGGGTGGGAAGTTCTTGTGTGCCGCTTGGTGTGTGTGGAAAGAGAAGGGACGCCGCTAAAATATATTAGTTAGCTGAATACATGTATATATATTAGTGTTTCTGAGTTTACAGTTTGTTAAGAACTGAGTACAAATCAACTTATAAAATGCGATCTGTTAAAACCCAGAGTGGACCTATGAAATGCAACTTGTCCAGTAGCACAGTTGGTAAATCAACCTGCGATTGGTGCAGAGATACTTTTCTCGAAGCTGGTTCGAATCTCACTCGGTGCGGTTAAAACTTATTTTACGTTTGTCTTTTATTGGATAAAAAAATGAGGACTGAGATTAAAAGGAAGGAGTTTGTGAAACTCCTTCTTTTTTTTTATCCAATAAAAGACAAACGTAAAATAAGTTTTAACCGTACCGAGTGAGATTCGAACCAGCTTCGAGAAAAGCACATCTGCACCAATCGCAGGTTGATTTACAAACTGAGCTACTGGACAAGTTGCATTTTGTAGGTCCACTCTGGGTTTTAAAAGATTTCCCCTCAGAAAATCCTTGCTACGCACGTGTAAAATAATCTGATTTGTAATCAGTTCTTCAAAAACAGTAAACTCAGAAACAATAATATACTGTATATTCAGCTTTCACATTTTTTTTTGTCGTTTCTGTAGTAAAATTTTAATGAGATTTATTCGAGCTGAGGTTGTTTGAGATGACTAAATAAAGGTTGAATGAATATTCGCGCTGAGGTTGTTGTTAAAACGAGCTCAACAACACACAGCAGCCCCGACACTGCACGCAGAAAGCCCCCCCCCCCGCGAAATCTCTGCTGGCGCTATGAATTCTGGGATAGCCTCCGTCTTGGAACAGGGGTGGGCAATTATTTTTTCCATGGGGCCACATGAGAAATAGAAAATATTGTGGTGGGCCGGGCAAAATGACATAATTCAATACTGCATATTAATAGTATTTCTTTATTAAAAGCAGTAAATATCATTGTTTAGACAAACTGGTAAAAGTATTAGTTATGATTAATCAACAAAATAAAAAGCATGAGTGGACATTTTTGAGGGCTAACGTTGTCTTGTGACTTGACAACAATGCAATCATGCACATTGCGCATGTCTTGATTTACATATTGCATCATTTTGTACGTGAATTTTAAAAAGACATCAAAATTAAAGCAATGCAGTCCACAAATGAGGTAAAATTAGAAACTATTTTTTTGTTGTAACTCCCCTTACAGGGGCCGGTCAGAGTCAACCAAAGGGCCGCATGTGGCCCTGGGGCCTTACAATGCCCAGGTCTGGTCTTGAAGGATTCACAAATGCATCCTTCGATTTCGGCAGGAAGTAGGCCGCATTCCTCGGCCGCATGAGGAGTCTTCGAATTGGGACAGTCCTCCGCGCGGGGCAATGACGTATGCGGCCGACAAATGCGCACTCATGAGGATGCAGCCCCTGAATTGAGACACAGCCTGAAGCAGAACCCTGAGCTCAGTAGCCCCGCCTCCAGAGGCGAGGCTCGCCTGCCTGTGTGTGTGTGTGGATGTAACCTGACACCTTCACAGCCGTTTTATGAGCTCGTTCAGCGCACAGATACAGTTTTAGACAAAAACACAAGACATTATATTCACCAGCTAAACTATAGAAATGTAGTTTATATAGCAAAAGTATTTGGACATTTTAATAGAGACATAAGAGGCAGGAATTTTCCTGCCTTCCCAAATCGCTCACACTGTAGCTGCCTGCAGCACGTCACGTGATTGAAGTGAAGCAGCCGGTGCCTCACTGCGCAGTGCCTCTCTGCGCAGGTCTGCACGTCTCATCTCAGTATTTGAACGCTAAATAAGAAAAATGGGCGATTTTGAATAAAAATCAACTTAAAACTGGTTTAGGTTTTAGTAAAATAAGTTTATAGTACAAATCAAAGGATAAAGGACAAAATTCTACCATTGCTGTTCATTGTTCTTTAGTTTTAGCAGGTCGCTTTCGTAAATGAGCCCATGAGGTTCAAAAGATTTACCTGACTAAATAAAGGTTGAATGAATGAATGAATGAATAAAGACAATAATTACATTTATTTTTTCAATTAATTTTTTTTTCTTTTCATGATGACAGGGGAGGCGTGGCCTCACTTGCCGCCCCTGACCGCACGTCACTGGGATTTAGTTGAGTTATTAAATTAATTTTACAGAATTAGTTTTTTTTTTTTAAGAATCTCCTGTCCACACTTCAGCTCGGTGGTGGAGAAGAGGGGGAGGGGCCCATTAGTTGCCACCAGACATTAATGCGTATTATTGTCTTTGGTTCACACCAGTACTGACGCCACAAAGCTGGGGGTGCCTGTTAGACGCTATTCAACAACAGAGTGACTATAGAGCATACTTGTTGTTTTGTTTATGACGGGTGTACGATAATTTCCCTCAAAATACGATAATTTTAGGGCTCTAGTACGATAATCCTACATTTCTCACCTGGCAACACTGGTCGCGATAAGCACACTTTTTCTTTTTTTATTCCTTTAAAAAAAAACACTGACAATTTTAAAATATTAAAAAAATTTTATTTTTAAAGATTTTTTTAAAAAATCACAAAAAAAACATTTAATTCTTTCTTTCTCTCTATCCTTTTATGGGGGAGTGGGAATATGAACATGGCTGGACCAGGGTTCAATATAGGAAACCCAGACATGAAGAAAGGAAATTAAGAGACCAGAGATATGAGCTCAATGAGAGGAAGGACCGTGCACTTACCTCCTCCCCATGGAGAAGGTTTCAATCCCCTAACCCACTCAAGTAGTAACGAGGCTCACGTACAGCTGATCTTTATCTGCCCGGTGTACAAAAAAGAATAGAAAAAAAGACCGGAAAAGGAGCCAGAGCTGCTCCCACTGCGCGTCTGCAGCCGCATTCTGTGTGAACAGGCATCTGTTGACAAGCAGCCAAAACAGTGCGGTAGGAGCTTTTTTGATGCGCGAAAAGCGTTTGGTGGGAACGTGGCATAAGACATCAACACAGGAGTAAATGGAGGATATCCTGAACAAGGCCCCACTTTCTGCCCTGACAGAACTGTTCAGACCCGGAGCGAAAAGAGCTGACCTGCTCCCTTTGAGCCTTGATGGTTTGCTCGTCCTCCTGGAGTCTCCTGGTCATCTCCTGCTGCAGCCTGCTCATCCTGCAGCTGGAGGGCGACAAAACGAGTTCTTGACTGACCCGTTTCTACGAGACGGATGCGTGCAGTGGGTCGAGGATACGTACCTGATTCTTTTCAGACCTGTGCTGCTCTCTAGTGTCCTGCAGTCTGGCTTCCCATTTTTTTTCCCCCCCAAAAAAAGTTTCAGCTTAAAGGGATAGTTCCAAATCTTTTGAAGTGGGGTTATGTGGAGCAGTTATGAACATTTATAATCTTACATGTTGTAGATAGCATTTGAACCACCTCAGTTAGGAGACAGAGTGTACATCTGACGAGCTAACGGCTAGTCAAAGTACTGCTCTCTTAAAATAACTGCAATCTTTAAAAATGTCATAATGATACATGCGATATTTTGCTAGCAATAAACACTGGCAAAAGCATTATCACCTTCCTTTAGTCACTTTTAGATGGAATAAATCACTTTAAGCTTTGCCCTGCTCAGACTAGTTGTTAGCTCATTATCCATATTTTCACAAACGAGCTTCGAATAGCTATCTACAACAGGTCGTACGCTCAGAGCCTGAAGGTTGTGCTGGTACAAGGACTCCATCTCCCGGCGCATCCCATCCCAGCTCTCCTCGAGCTTCCGGTCCATGCGAGCCATCTCCTCCACCTTGAAGCGCTCCAGGTCTTGCAGCAGCTCCTTCTGCGTGTTCTGCTGCTCCTTTTCCTGGATTCACACACACACACGGTCAGATTTACGAAATAACAGACAAATCTCACTGATTTCTGACGTTACCTCAGCTAGTTTGGCATGCAAAGCCTGCTGCTGCTGAGCTATTTGCTCCTTCAGCCTGCTGTTTTCCTGTTTGAGGCTTTCGATCTGCGACTGCCTCTCGCCGTCGGACTGCAGCTCTGAAAGGGCACGAGGCAAGAAAACGAAGCGTGAAAATAAGCCGCCTCGTTTCATTCTCACGATCAGAGACCTTGAACTTGGTGGACTTACGGATCCGATGCTCATTAGGATGCCGGCGCTGCATGTGGTCCTGGAGCAAGGAGGTCAGGAACGACTTGTCGCAGTGCTGACACTAAAAGAACAAAACAGACGCCATCGCTAGGCCTGTCACGATAACAAATTCTGCTGGACGATTGTCTCAAATTATTGCGATAAGTGATAATATTGCTTGAAATTTGACAATAATGAATGATTATTGTCAATTTTAAGAAGAAATGTTGGTTAATTTGTTTTGAGTATAGTTCCGTTTTTGACCACTGGATGGCAGTATAAGACTGTTTGAACTGAAGGATGGATGGTGAGGGAGCCCCTTGACATGACACAACGCTCGGTGTGGATTGAGCTCTTTAGCATGGCATTTGTCATACAAAGCTTTTAATAAAAACATTAAAAAAATCAGTAAACAAGTTCTCAGCTTCGTTTTCGATGTTATTGTGTCACAACCACAGAACATTCAGAAAACAATGGGTTTTGAATAGAGCTCGACTGATATATTGGTGGGGTCGATATTTGCATTTTAAGGACACATCAGGATCAGTGATGATTGTCCCATTATACGCCTCTATAAACACTGGAGACAAGCTGGTCCTTACTCGCAAAAGGTGTAATTGTATAATGTTTCCAGGAGAGGGTGTATGCGGACTACGTTCAAGTCATGGCCGTTCACTTTCTTTCACTTTCAGCACAGCCGAAGCAGCGAGCAATACTGTGGCATATTTTGCTGAATAGAACATGGCAAGTTTATTGTAACTGATCTGTAAATAAATCAGCAATAATAATTATCTTCAATCCTCTAACCTGCTTGTCATTAGCTACGTGCCTCTTAAGTTAGCAAGCTATTTACATAACCTAGCATAGGCGATTACCTTGTAAAACTTTATCCAATGCAATAAATCTAACGCGGAGGTAAATATATACATACCTGCAAACTCAGAAGGGATGAAAAAGGTGACAAACGTTACGCCAACAAACCTCCCACCCCCCGAAAGATTTTGTACTTTTTTAAACATGCTTCAGGTAAAAGTCATTTACTAACCTAATCTAATGAGGACATAAATAGGAAAGATTGTGTCAACCAAAAAATAAACAAATAACAACAGCAGCAAGCCAAATACAGCAGAACATTTTGCTAACAGTAAAAACTAATTTCTTAAATGTTTGCCAGAAAATGTTGTTACTTTTAGCCTTTAGCTAGCATGTTTTATTATTATTTATTTTAGTCCGGGGAGTTGAACCTGCGACTTTCTGATCACAGGCCCATCTTCTCTAACCTCTGCGCCGCCACTCGCCATTAGCTAGCATTGTGCGACATTCAGCTTTCAAGACATTTTTCTGGTTAAACGTTTTCAATTAAAAACCTAACATGCGGCTAGCCTTTTGAGTTGTGCTACTTTTTCTTTTGTAGCTAGCGCTTTGGAACAGTAAGAACAGTACCAAAAATGCTAACTGAGTGTTGCTCAGGTTTGGCAACATTTAACTTGACTTTTGTATTTTTTGTAAGTTAGCATATTGTACTCCAATCAGAACTCAGCGTTCGAATTGCAGTTTTGTAGAAAATGCAGTTCCTATAGTCACTTTCGATGCGCTCCATTAGCTACTAGTGCTCGTCAGGACCCTTGGCGTTAAACAAATCCTCTCAGTGTGGCTTCGTCTGATAAAAACCTGAACTGCGCAACAAGAAACTGAACTTGACTGATTAAGATTAGTTTTCATTAGTTAAATTTATCCTTTAAAAACTTAATGACACAGAATTTCATCTGATTTTAGTCATTTACCAAAAACTGCTTGAGTATAAATGATGTAGTTTATGTGATTTAAGGGTTTTCAATGAACTACTAACTTCCTACAGTACTGTAAGACATCAACACAGGAGTAAATGGAGGATATCCTGAACAAGGCCTCACTTTCTGCCCTGACAGAACTGTTCAGACCCGGAGCGAAAAGAGCTGACCTGCTCCCTTTGAGCCTTGATGGTTTGCTCGTCCTCCTGGAGTCTCCTGGTCATCTCCTGCTGCAGCTGGAGGGCGACAAGACGAGTTCTTGACTGACCCGTTTCTACGAGACGGATGCGTGCAGTGGGTCGAGGATACGTACCTGATTCTTTTCAGACCTGTGCTGCTCTCTAGTGTCCTGCAGTCTGGCTTCCCATTTTTTTTCCTAAAAAAAAAAAAGTTTCAGCTTAAAGGGATAGTTCCAAATCTTTTGAAGTGGGGTTATGTGGAGCAGTTATGAACATTTATAATCTTACATGTTGTAGATAGCATTTGAACCACCTCAGTTAGGAGACAGAGTGTACATCTGACTAGACTGACGAGCTAACGGCTAGTCAAAGTACTGCTCTCTTAAAATAACTGCAATCTTTAAAAAAGTCATAATGATACATGCAATATTTTGCTAGCAATAAACACTGGCAAAAGCATTATCACCTTCCTTTAGTCACTTTTAGATGGAATAAATCACTTTAAGCTTTGCCCTGCTCAGACTAGTTGTTAGCTCATTATCCATATTTTCACAAACGAGCTTCGAATAGCTATCTCAGGGTATATGCAGAAATTCCAGAGTTGAATTTAATACCTTTTAATACAAGAAAGTTAATTCTCAATAGTCCAGGTATCAAATCCGCTCATTCTCAATCAGTTCATCTGGACAGTTTCTTTTTAGCAGAAACGTTTCACCCTCACTCCAGAGGGCTTCCTCAGTCAGAGTAGTCCAAAGCACACTGAAGTTAACCCACCAAGTAAGCAACTTATGTGGACCAACCAGTTTGCTGTAGCCAAGATGGTTTCTGGGGGCGTGTCCCTCGTCGACTCCTCCCAGGCAGGCAGACATGTCCAAAGTGGTTCAAGACAAGAAAGTTAATTCTCAATAGTCCAGGTATCAAATCCGCTCATTCTCAATCAGTTCATCTGGACAGTTTCTTTTTAGCAGAAACGTTTCACCCTCACTCCAGAGGGCTTCCTCAGTCAGAGTAGTCCAAAGCACACTGAAGTTAACCCACCAAGTAAGCAACTTATGTGGACCAACCAGTTTGCTGTAGCCAAGATGGTTTCTGGGGGCGTGTCCCTCGTCGACTCCTCCCAGGCAGGCAGACATGTCCAAAGTGGTTCAAGACAAGAAAGTTAATTCTCAATAGTCCAGGTATCAAATCCGCTCATTCTCAATCAGTTCATCTGGACAGTTTCTTTTTAGCAGAAACGTTTCACCCTCACTCCAGAGGGCTTCCTCAGTCAGAGTAGTCCAAAGCACACTGAAGTTAACCCACCAAGTAAGCAACTTATATGGACCAACCAGTTTGCTGTAGCCAAGATGGTTTCTTTAATACCTTTTTAATACCATCAAAATATTTTTTAATACCATCACGGCACCGAGCTGTAACCGTAGCGGCAACCTGTTGTACTTCAGTTTAGAGCAACTAATTGTAAAGTGATAGATTACTGTCATTTTCTTCCTAAACTTTGGTAGTAAATGTAGTTTTATAACAATTACTGGATACATCAATTTGCTTCTTGCCTCAATAAAAGCACTGACCTACTTGTTATTTAAATCTAACCCAAGAGAAAAAGTTTAATTGTTCCCACACATAACATATCTCTAATGGCAAACAAAAACTGTAAACTTGAAAACAGAACAGTTTAGTTAAAATAATTCAACACTGAACACATGCATAATTCAAAAAGAGAGGTAGAAAAATAATAACTACTGTAAATCAAAAAGGCGTTCAATTCAAGATCAACTGGACTTTATTTGTAACAGAAGTGAAGTCTCAGTGTAACAACTGAGAATCTTCACCAATAACTACCGGTACTGTATTTTTCATCCTGTAAGTTGCAGTTTTTTGCATAATTTACATGCCTTGCAACTTATAGGACGAAGTGACATATTTATAGATTTTTTTCCCCATATTTATAAACCATAACACTGAAATATGACCGTTTCATTCATTCTGACTGAAAAAAAAAAAAAAAAACTTCATGATATCTATTGTAGTAATAGTAGTATGGCATGCTGTTGTATCATGTAATAGGAAAACGTGCCTATAATGACAAATTTAAAAAAGTTCAAGACAAAAACAACTGGACTTTATTTATTATACTATTTATTATACTATTATACTATACTTTATTGTTTTTTATTGCACTTTTTAGAATTCACCATGTCCTGGATGACTGAGAATCTTCACTAGCTATTAATGACTCAATCGGCCTGCCATACTCTCCCCACCTCTCTGCTTGAAACTTCAATCCAGCAGCAAGCTGCACCACGGTGGCGAAATGCAGCTAATTTGACCATTAAAGTGCATTTATTAAGAAAATGACAGACAGAAAAACACCTCTGCTATAATTTCGAGCTAACAAATAATTGTTTAGGTAATTTTCTTGTTAAATGTCGGCGAAACGAGCCGCGCTCCTTTTTCCTGTTTGTCACCGCTGAGCGATCACGGAGCACACAGGCACTGAGGCAGCGACACTTTTTTTTTTTTAAATAAAGCCGATTTAACCATTAAAGTACATTTATTAAGAAAACGTTAGACTGAGACACCCCTTTTGCTATAATTTCGAGCTAACAAACAATTGTTTAGGTACATTTCTTGTTAAATGTCGGAGGATAAAGCCGCGATCCTTTCCTGTTTCTTTTTACAGACATGATACCAGCTGTAGGTGCGCGCGCACACTGACTGACGATATGACGTCTTTGTTTTAGCTAAGGTCCTACTTGGAACATAAAATTAGAAAAGATAAATAAATTCACAGACCTTTTTTTAGACGACAGAACAAGAAAAATATAGTTGTGTAGGTTTAAAAAAAATTAATACCTCGTCAGATGACGTTTATTACTTTTTAATACTTTTTAATGGCCTTAATTTGTGTTAATTTCATTTACTACCTTTTAATACCTTTTACAACCCCGCGGATACCCTGTATCTACAACAGGTCGTACGCTCAGAGCCTGAAGGTTGTGCTGGTACAAGGACTCCATCTCCCGGCGCATCCCATCCCGGCTCTCCTCGAGCTTCCGGTCCATGCGAGCCATCTCCTCCACCTTGAAGCGCTCCAGGTCTTGCAGCAGCTCCTTCTGCGTGTTCTGCTGCTCCTTTTCCTGGATTCACACACACACACGGTCAGATTTACGAAATAACAGACAAATCTCACTGATTTCTGACGTTACCTCAGCTAGTTTGGCATGCAAAGCCTGCTGCTGCTGAGCTATTTGCTCCTTCAGCCTGCTGTTTTCCTGTTTGAGGCTTTCGATCTGCGACTGCCTCTCGCCGTCGGACTGCAGCTCTGAAAGGGCACGAGGCAAGAAAACGAAGCGTGAAAATAAGCCGCCTCGTTTCATTCTCACGATCAGAGACCTTGAACTTGGTGGACTTACGGATCCGATGCTCATTAGGATGCCGGCGCTGCATGTGGTCCTGGAGCAAGGAGGAGGTCAGGAACGACTTGT
Source organism: Garcialebias charrua (assembly GCA_038048925.1). NCBI lineage: Eukaryota > Metazoa > Chordata > Actinopteri > Cyprinodontiformes > Rivulidae > Garcialebias > Garcialebias charrua. The sequence goes on from JBBPBX010022380.1 coordinate 30,539, forward strand.
CGCAGTGCTGACACTAAAAGAACAAAACAGACGCCATCGCTAGGCCTGTCACGATAACAAATTCTGCTGGACGATTGTCTCAAATTATTGCGATAAGTGATAATATTGCTTGAAATTTGACAATAATGAATGATTATTGTCAATTTTAAGAAGAAATGTTGGTTAATTTGTTTTGAGTATAGTTCCGTTTTTGACCACTGGATGGCAGTATAAGACTGTTTGAACTGAAGGATGGATGGTGAGGGAGCCCCTTGACATGACACAACGCTCGGTGTGGTTTGAGCTCTTTAGCATGGCATTTGTCATACAAAGCTTTTAATAAAAACATTTAAAAAATCAGTAAACAAGTTCTCAGCTTCGTTTTCGATGTTATTGTGTCACAACCACAGAACATTCAGAAAACAATGGGTTTTGAATAGAGCTCGACTGATATATTGGTGGGGTCGATATTTGCATTTTAAGGACACATCAGGATCAGTGATGATTGTCCCATTATACGCCTCTATAAACACTGGAGACAAGCTGGTCCTTACTCGCAAAAGGTGTAATTGTATAATGTTTCCAGGAGAGGGTGTATGCGGACTACGTTCAAGTCATGGCCGTTCACTTTCTTTCACTTTCAGCACAGCCGAAGCAGCGAGCAATACTGTGGCATATTTTGCTGAATAGAACATGGCAAGTTTATTGTAACTGATCTGTAAATAAATCAGCAATAATAATTATCTTCAATCCTCTAACCTGCTTGTCGTTAGCTACGTGCCTCTTAAAGGAGAAATGTAATCAAATCTGAAAAAATCGATATAACAAGAATTTCATATAGTAAACAACACACATAAACATACTTAGTATGCTTTTTTCAAGTCAGTAGCTTAAAGAAATAGTTTTTTTACATTTTTCCTGCTACATGCCGAAGTGCAGTGATTTCTGTAGTAATTTTCTGGACGCACTTTTATGACACAATTAAGACCTCCTTTGCTATCTTACAATAACACTGAAGCTATAAACCCATCATTACTGTCCTCTTGTCTGTCATTTAAAATGGAAGCAGAAGACTTTTTTGAATCTGAAGGATATCACTTAAGTTTGTCAAAAACAGTTTGGTGATTTAGTGCATTAATGGGCATTTCTATCCTGGAAATACGAATAGCCTTCGCATGCTAACGTTAGCATGCTAGCGCCGTATGCTAACGTTAGCATGCTAGCGCCGTATGCTAACATGGAAGTGGGGGTGTTGAAAATGTCCTGAAACAGTTACCAATGTCTTGTTAAGCTCTGTATTCCACAGAACATAGTAGGATCTAAAATGATTTTTAAAGATGAAGGAGCAAGTTGAAACATGCAGGGTCTCCCTCCTTGCTAGCAGGCTCCATTGGGAGCTGCCTGGCTAACTAACTACGGTGGCCCTACACGGCCAAAATTCTACAGCGGCCGAATGCACAGGAGCGGTAAAAATACAATATAAAATTTTAAAAAAGTTTTAAAATCTATTTTGGGGCTTTTAGAATCGATTCTGAATCGCCAGGACTAAGAATCTTGATTCTTTAAAAAATAGATTTTTTTTGCTGCATCCCTAATTGCTACACACTGAAACCTTTTTGTCCACTACTAGATTTTTTTTTTTATTAACACAAACAGAACTACAAAACACTACTATTACTTCCACCTCTTCTTTACAGCATTAATGAATTCGTTGTACTGCTAGTGTGTAGTCAGTTTTAATGGAAATCTTCTTATTACACTTCACTTTCGTTGTCACTGACACCAACACTACCGTCGAACTAAAAATACAACATAAACTTAAGTGAGACGGTGTCATGAATACAATCTTGACATAAAAATGATATAACATATAAATACCTCGCTGGCTGACCCTTCCTTTTGAGGTAGAAATGAGAGTAATAAAGAACTTCTTAAACTTAAATTACTTTTGTACAGCTACTTGCTAATATCATGTCTTCATAGCAGTACGGTACAACTTCTTTCTTTGGTTGCCTAGCAACATGCTGGAAAGCACTTCCTACTTTTGCCTTTCAAAATAAGAGTCATAACAAAAGAATGTGCATAATACAAAATAAGACATGTAAACTAAAACTATGGCAGTAAAACTCCCACCAAATCACTAACCTATTGTGATTTCACTTCAAACATATAACATTACAATAAAATATACAGTATTTACATTTTAGCATTTACTCTGCTTCTAGTAACAACACAGTTTTATGAACTGGTCTATCAAGATACACTGGCTTGACAGTCCTTTTTCCATCCTTATCCAAGGTTGAGTCACTCATCAACAGCTTCACCTTCCTGATTCTTCCATCTTTGCATTCCTTTAGTTTCTTTGATATATTTGTCTCTTTGACAAATTTTGAAGATCTAGAAGCCAGGATTTCCACTCTCTGTAGAGCTGATCCGAAAGAGGCTTGTCCCATCCGACATTCTCCTGATATAACTGTTGCAGGATTTGTTTTCCTTTTAGGATGAAGGGTGCCACAAATCCCAGTGGATCATACACTGACGCCACTGTCCACAGGATTCCTCTTCTTGTCATTGGGTGTTCTTTGACTGTTATTCTGAATTGAAACTCATCAGAAGAAATACACCACTGAACACCAAGTGCTCTTTCCATCAGTGGCTCTCCAAGTGCTAGATCCAGATCTTTAATACTGTCAGCACACTCTCTGGGGAGCGACTTTAACACATTGTCACTGTTTGATACGAACTTGTGTAATCTTAGTTTTCCTGTGTTACACAGCTCTCTTGCTTCCTTGACTAGTTTTATTGCTTCTGCATCTGATGTAACACTTACAAGTCCATCATCTACATAAAAGTTTCTTTGAATGAACTTCACTGTGGTTGGAGAGAACTTTCCCTCACCTTGTGCAGCTAGATGTTTTAAACCAAAATTGGCGCAACCAGGTGAAGACGCTGCACCAAACAGGTGAACCTTCATGCGAAAGACTGAGGGGGGAACACTTAGATCCCCATGCTCCCACCATAGAAAGCGTAAATAATCCTGGTCTTGAGGTGTTACATGGAACTGGTGAAACATGCGCTCCACGTCACACATTACAGCCACTGAGCCCTTCCTGAACCTACAGAGTACTCCCACCAAAGCGTTTGTTAGGTCAGGCCCTGTAAGCAGGTGTTCATTTAGCGAAGTGTCTTGATATTGTGCAGAGCAGTCAAAGACTACACGGATCTTGCCGGGCTTTTGAGGGTGATATACCCCATGGTGGGGAATATACCAGGCAGGGGTATTACAAAGTTCCTTCTCTGTTACTTTCTCTGCGTCATCGCGTGCAACAATGTCCTCCATGAACTTTGCATAGTCTGAGTAGTACTTTTGATCCCTTATGAATCTGCGTTTGAGACTGCTTAAGCGTTGCATAGCACTTGACATGTTATTGGGAAGATTTGGTCTGTCACCTTTGAAAGGCAGGGGCATTTCATAATGTCCATCTTGCTTTTGTGTAATTCCTTCTTGTAACTTTCTTATGAAGCAGACATCTTCTTGTGAAATGCTCGTCTCTTCCACTGCTCTCTCTATAAAATCTGATTCAAGTGCTTTGATTACATCTGGACCTGTTACTTCTTTTATTTGTGTCTTGCAGATATAATGAACTTTATTCTTTAGCTTTGTGGTTGGCTCAGTCTCTGGTATTACTTGCTTTACAGTGATGCGATGACTTACTCCAATTAAATCGCTGCCTTCGTCACTTGAGTCACAGTAACTTATGATGCTCCAGCCCAAATCTGTTTTCTGGGCATAAGGCTGGCTTTCTTCACCACATATGACTTCTCTGGGCATTAAGGCTTGTGTGCAGTTGTAGCCTAGTAGGAGTCCTATCTCACAGTCCAATGGTGGAGCAATGTGTTCAGTGAGATGCTCCAAATGTGGCCATGACCTTGCCGTGTCTGAAGTAGGAATATGGCTACGATTGGCAGGTATAAAATCACGTGTGTAGGCAACTGGCACAGTGAGTTTCTTTTCGGAAAACAATCCTCTTATTTGCAGAGCTTCAAGTTTTGTACATGGTACAGTTGTTTTCTTGGATGACATTGTAGACAATTTGAGCTTAACTTGGGTTTTGGCTGTGTCCAGATTGTTCGCTACTTCATCCAGAATAAAGGACGAATCACTCTGTGTGTCCAGTAGAGCGTAGGTAAGTATTTCTTTGCTTGGCTCATTTTGTGTGGATACATAGACAGGTACTATTGCAGACGTCTGTGTGTTTCTACTTTCATGAGTCACTCTGTTAGACGTACTTTCGTTAACTGTGTCTTGTGACTGTGTTACCTGTTGCTGAGTTTCCTTCCGTTCAGCTACTTCTTGTTCTTTAGGTTGTTCTTTCTTTGTCTCGTGTTTTTGTCTTTCTTCATGCAGACATGTGGGATGTTGTCTTGAGCACGTGTTGCATGTCATCCGATTGGTACAGTTCTTGGAGAAGTGACCACTATTTAGACAGCCAAAACATAGTTTTTCACCTTGAATGAACTTGACTCTCTCAGTAACTGGTTTCTCAGTGAACTTACGACATTTGTGTAAGCTGTGTCCTGCTCTTTTACAATACACACAAGAGATCATGCTTCTTTCTGTAGAATTAGTTGTAAATATTTTCGCTGTATCTTGCTTCTTATGAATGAGTGTAAGTTGAGGTTTTGTCTTTGGTTTGTCAAAGTCACTTTGTCTTATAGCTTCAAATGATGTAATGGGATTACATGCAATACTTGCCTCCATTGAAAGGAATGTTACAAAGTAACTGAAACGTGGGAACTGTTTGTGCTCCAGCTGGTACATTGTAGCCTTCCGGTTCCATCTGTTGCTTAACCAGTCTGGCAGTTTAGCAGCAAGTCTTTGATTCTCTATTCCATCATTGAGGATGTTCAGATTATCATTGGTAGCCATTGCAGATTGGCAGCTTTGTAAGAAATCCACAAACTTTCTTAATTCTGCACTGTCTTTACCTTGGAGCTTTGGCCATGTATGCAGCTTGTCCCTGAAGGCCTTAGCAATGACAAAAGGCTCTCCATAACGTTCATTGAGCATATTCCATGCTGCCATATAAGAGTCTTCAGAGCCAATCAGAAAATAGCCATCTAAGGCTTCTTTAACACATCCACCTACATACTTCTGTAGGAAAAATATCTTTTCTGCTGTGGGAATGTTCTTTCTCTCTATTAGAGTCTCAAAAGATGCTCTCCAATATTTAAACTTAAGTGGATCCCCACAAAATACTGAGGGCTCTGGAATCGGTAGCCTATTAGCTGACATGGCTTCTGCTAAAACCTTTACAAGCTCACCTGTGCTCTCGTGAATGACATTTAGCTGTTGTGGTGGTTGTGTGGGTTGATTAGCAGTGTCTTTGAACTCAGTTACCTGTATGTTTGCAGGATTCGGACTGATGCTTTCTTGCTTCACTGAAAAGTAGTCTTCTTCATAAACTTGTAATTTTGCCTTTGCTGCATTGAGTTTTTTCAGAATTTCCAGTCTTTCAATTTCCTTTTTTAAGTCCTCGGCTGACTTTCTCCTTGCAGCACTTTCTTCTTGTTGTCTCTTGATCACAGCCGCCTTCTCCTTTTCTCTTTTTAACTTGCGTTCAGTTTCCTCTCTTTCTTCTAGATGGCGTTGTGACATTGCAGCAGCTTCTTGTTCTGCAATTATGCGTTTGTTTTCTTCTTCTATGGTTTGCATTTTTCCTCTAAATTTCTCTTGTTCAGCCATTATCTTAAGCACGGCCTTTGTGGCTTCATACTCTGCCATAGCTTCTTGTCTTTTGGTGGAGGAGCCATTAGAAATAACTGTACTGGCCTTAAACGGATTATAAACTGAGACAGTATCTGAGCTAGAAGATGTAAATACAGAACTAGCATCAGGCCAAACAATCTCCTCCTTATTTATTCCCTCAACATAACATTGGATGTTTTGGAAAACTACCTTAGTCACTGATATGCCTTTGTCTAACTTGGAACGCACATCATGGGGTGGTCCATCCATTGCTCTGTATTGATCATAAATATCGTTAAGAGCATCTAGTTCTCTTTGCACAATGTCCATATGACTTTCAAGAATGTCAACTGGATCTCCTTTCATAACAGATTTTTTAGCAACCTTGATTAATGCCTTCCATCTGTCATAAGTACTTTCAAAATGACGTTGCAACCCCTGTAGTTTTTCTTTATGAAATTGTCTTCCTTTTCCTGTTAATATGCGAGATCTTTCACTTCTACGCAGCTCTTTTTGCCCAATTTGCACTAAAGAGGTTTCATCTGCTTGCTGTGCTTTGGCAGCTTGTTCTGCACTGGCATCTTCTATTTCTGTGTCATTTGTTTCTGACATTTTGTTTTACTTGAGCTGTTATGGACTTTTACTTGGTGAAATGTCTTTTTAACTTGACTTAAATTATGAGCTTTGTTGCATTACTTCCCTTCTTGTTAACTTGTTGTTGTGCTGCTGTTGTCAAGCTTCACACAGTTCCTTGTTGTTACTCCTTCCTTGTGTCACTTTCCAAACATGAACTTAAATGTCTGGCTTCTGGACGTCTTTATGAAGAAGCAGCAGTTGAACATGTGACCGTTAACATTTGCAGCCGTTGGTCTTTGGTGCAATGACGCAATGTCGCCACCAGAGGTCAGGGCATTCATGCAGCTCCGTTCCTTTTCTTTGTCATCAAGTTTGACTTTGTCGTCGAGTTCGACTGTCACTTCCACCTCTTCTTTACAGCATTAATGAATTCGTTGTACTGCTAGTGTGTAGTCAGTTTTAATGGAAATCTTCTTATTACACTTCACTTTCGTTGTCACTGACACCAACACTACCGTCGAACTAAAAATACAACATAAACTTAAGTGAGACGGTGTCATGAATACAATCTTGACATAAAAATGATATAACATATAAATACCTCGCTGGCTGACCCTTCCTTTTGAGGTAGAAATGAGAGTAATAAAGAACTTCTTAAACTTAAATTACTTTTGTACAGCTACTTGCTAATATCATGTCTTCATAGCAGTACGGTACAACTTCTTTCTTTGGTTGCCTAGCAACATGCTGGAAAGCACTTCCTACTTTTGCCTTTCAAAATAAGAGTCATAACAAAAGAATGTGCATAATACAAAATAAGACATGTAAACTAAAACTATGGCAGTAAAAACTACATAAACAAAAAATATATACAAACTCTTGTGAATGATAACATAACTACAGTCTATAAGCTAGGGGGCGGTTTACAAAATGATGAAAGTTGAAAAAATACTAGATACACACACTAATATTACTGTAAGAGGGACGACCATTGCACTGCCTATGTCATATTCAGGGGACGGAGAGCAAGCAGAGGGAGGGGGGTCAAAAACACCAGATGAGAATTTTTTCACTTTGCAAAGTCTAAATTTGAGTTAGGATGACATTTTTGACTTGTGAAATTTTCTCAACAAGCTTATTTTATGCTTTTCATTAGACTACTATTAGCTTAAAAACACTTTTCATTTCTCCTTTAAGTTAGCAAGCTATTTACATAACCTAGCATAGGCGATTACCTTGTAAAACTTTATCCAATGCAATAAATCTAACGCGGAGGTAAATATATACATACCTGCAAACTCAGAAGGGATGAAAAAGGCGACACGCCAACAAACCTCCCACCCCCCGAAAGATTTTGTACTTTTTTAAACATGCTTCAGGTAAAAGTCATTTACTAACCTAATCTAATGAGGACATAAATAGGAAAGATTGTGTCAACCAAAAAATAAACAAATAACAACAGCAGCAAGCCAAATACAGCAGAACATTTTGCTAACAGTAAAAACTAATTTCTTAAATGTTTGCCAGAAAATGTTGTTACTTTTAGCCTTTAGCTAGCATGTTTTATTATTATTTATTTTAGTCCGGGGAGTTGAACCTGCGACTTTCTGATCACAGGCCCATCTTCTCTAACCTCTGCGCCGCCACTCGCCATTAGCTAGCATTGTGCGACATTCAGCTTTCAAGACATTTTTCTGGTTAAACGTTTTCAATTAAAAACCTAACATGCGGCTAGCCTTTTGAGTTGTGCTACTTTTTCTTTTGTAGCTAGCGCTTTGGAACAGTAAGAACAGTACCAAAAATGCTAACTGAGTGTTGCTCAGGTTTGGCAACATTTAACTTGACTTTTGTATTTTTTGTAAGTTAGCATATTGTACTCCAATCAGAACTCAGCGTTCGAATTGCAGTTTTGTAGAAAATGCAGTTCCTATAGTCACTTTCGATGCGCTCCATTAGCTACTAGTGCTCGTCAGGACCCTTGGCGTTAAACAAATCCTCTCAGTGTGGCTTCGTCTGATAAAAACCTGAACTGCGCAACAAGAAACTGAACTTGACTGATTAAGATTAGTTTTCATTAGTTAAATTTATCCTTTAAAAACTTAATGACACAGAATTTCATCTGATTTTAGTCATTTACCAAAAACTGCTTGAGTATAAATGATGTAGTTTATGTGATTTAAGGGTTTTCAATGAACTACTAACTTCCTACAGTACTGTAAGACATCAACACAGGAGTAAATGGAGGATATCCTGAACAAGGCCTCACTTTCTGCCCTGACAGAACTGTTCAGACCCGGAGCGAAAAGAGCTGACCTGCTCCCTTTGAGCCTTGATGGTTTGCTCGTCCTCCTGGAGTCTCCTGGTCATCTCCTGCTGCAGCTGGAGGGCGACAAGACGAGTTCTTGACTGACCCGTTTCTACGAGACGGATGCGTGCAGTGGGTCGAGGATACGTACCTGATTCTTTTCAGACCTGTGCTGCTCTCTAGTGTCCTGCAGTCTGGCTTCCCATTTTTTTTTCCTAAAAAAAAAAAGTTTCAGCTTAAAGGGATAGTTCCAAATCTTTTGAAGTGGGGTTATGTGGAGCAGTTATGAACATTTATAATCTTACATGTTGTAGATAGCATTTGAACCACCTCAGTTAGGAGACAGAGTNCGAGTTCTTGACTGACCCGTTTCTACGAGACGGATGCGTGCAGTGGGTCGAGGATACGTACCTGATTCTTTTCAGACCTGTGCTGCTCTCTAGTGTCCTGCAGTCTGGCTTCCCATTTTTTTTCCTAAAAAAAAAAAAGTTTCAGCTTAAAGGGATAGTTCCAAATCTTTTGAAGTGGGGTTATGTGGAGCAGTTATGAACATTTATAATCTTACATGTTGTAGATAGCATTTGAACCACCTCAGTTAGGAGACAGAGTGTACATCTGACTAGACTGACGAGCTAACGGCTAGTCAAAGTACTGCTCTCTTTAAATGACTGCAATCTTTAAAAAAGTCATAATGATACATGCGATATTTTGCTAGCAATAAACACTGGCAAAAGCATTATCACCTTCCTTTAGTCACTTTAAGATGGAATAAAGCTGCAATGACATCATGTTTTAACTATGCATCATTTTGCACTACATATACTGTATATATTTTATCATTGAACTATGTTCGTTTTTTGCAAAATAAGTTATAAATATATTAAAATTCCATTACAAGTTATGGTAATTTTGTCGCTGGGACACGCCCACTGAAATCCGAGAACTTCCGCGATAAGTCACGTCACGTGACTTATTCATCTCCTTACGTCACGATGAATTGCTGCTCGTTGCGCAATTTGTAAACAACATGGCGGCCGATACAGAACCGGACGAATTTAGCAAACTGAGTGAAGAATTGAGCGATTTTTAGTCAGTTTGGGAAGCCAAAGTTATTTCAGGGGGTTAAACAATAAACAGCAGGTTCTAATTTATGTCTGCAGCTGTATTTAATGAAGCCTTACCAACGAGGAAGCAGCTAGGTGGCAAGCCGCGACTTTACTTGACTTGTGAGGACCGAGGAGATGTGAAGGAACCAGTTCACGTCGTCCACAGAGCACTGATTGGTACTGCTTTAATTAATCTATCTATCTAATAATTATTCAACATTACTTATAGTTTAAAAAAGATGAGTCCCTTTGAAGCATCTGTTTTATTTTTTATGTTTATTCTAACGTTATGTGCAAGTTTCACTGCACTGAATCTTTACATCAAAAACGAAATTTCACTCAAATTCTGTCTAAATAACATCACTACATTTTCATTTCTGGATCATCATGGTGTGCAGTGGTTTCAGCTGTAATAATCAAAATAAAACAATATTTGATATTCACCCTATTATAAGTGTAATCATAAATATTTGCTAATTTAAGCTTGTTCGACCTTTTCAGCCACAGTTTTTTTTTTTGCATATTTAGATAATGTTATCAAGTTTTTTGTGAAAATTTCTGCTACTTTGAGCAGCCACCCTGCTTGTGAGTGCTTGTCTTTGAAGTTGTCATCCTTCTTTGTGGTTCCTGCAGGGAACAGTGCTGAGCTATGATGACCAGTCTGAAGAGTGGACCGCTACGCTTGCAGCCAGCCAGAGCACGCTGGTGTAGAGATGGGAAAACGCTGCAGCTGAGCAGGTGACATTATGTCAGACAACATCCATCCATCCATCCATGCATACATCCATGCATCCACACCCACCCATCCATCATCCACCCATCCATGCATACATGTTTTTTCTATTTTAAATTTATTAATAAAAACATAAATTCAGAAATATATGACTCTGTCCAAAATCAACTAAAACATTTTTATTTTTCCAGGTGTATCTGTACAAATTGCCAATGAGTCAGAGTCAGAGAAAATTTATTGTCATTTGCACCGCATGTAGTACATGTGTTGAAAACGAGATTATGTACACAGGGTCCCAGTTACATCCAACAACAACAAATGCAAGAGAAAAACAATAATAACATCTAGGATTAACTAAGAGAGACATCAGCTAGTAATACACTAAGCCCTAATGTAGTAGAAAAACATCATTATAAACAGCAGCACGAACATGAGTCATTATGAGCAGATGGTCACAGATGAACGCAGCAACAAGAAACAG
>JBBPBX010022381.1:0-41466 GCA_038048925.1 Garcialebias charrua
TATATATATATATATATATATGCTTCTCATGTTAATCAGGCTTCAGCTGTTCACCTTCTAGCGGCTTCCTTGAGATCTGCGTCGACCTCCCGAAGTAGCTAGCTCAATTCCGGTTTGGCTTTTCAAGATAAAAGATTCTTTGAATGAGTTTCATTCAGATGGAGCTTTTCAGCTTTTTAGATGACTTATAACTTGGCATGTTATAAGTCTTTAACTGAATGACGTGTCCATAGCATGTGACTGACGTTCATTCAGCTCTTTGGGGAACCTCATGGCTTGAGGACCACAGCAGACTCTCTCAGGTCCAGCTTAGCTTAGAACTTTAAGGAAGGATCTGTGTTCAGTGACTTGTTGTTTCCCCATTGGTCCAAACGAACCAGTGGATGAAGGTCACTCGGATATCAGTTTTTTAGAACAGAGAAGAAGTTGTTAAGAATGAAGAGAGAGAAACAGATTAACTGGAGCCAGCTTCATAAAACAACTGATTAAAACTGTGTTCTAACTTCTAACAAACTGAGGAGTTCAGTCTGACATATTAATTCACTTTCAACGTTTGATTCATCATATGAAGAAGTGATCATTATTTTGAAATAACATTGGATTCAATAATGCTTATACAAGTAACACAAGGTTATTCATTAACACAAAAATATAGGAATAAGAGAGTCTCTTATGACTTATTGTGTTTTGATTCAAAATAATGTAATAAAATAGTGTTAATGTCTTTTTACTGAGAGTATCAGTGAAAAGGTGTCACTGGGACATATCAAAGAGACGAAGGTGTATTAGAGAACACCGTCTGGTTCACTACAATTGTGTCTGTATTTTTGTTGATTTAAAAAAGCATTCAATACTATTGATCACACCCTTCTCCTTGAAAAATTGAACAAATATGGTATTAGAGGACCAGCATTACAGTGGGTATCTAGCTATTTGAAAGATAGGAAACCGTTTGTACAGATAAATGATGTAAGATCTGACCTCTGTAATATCACATGTGGAGTTCCTCAAGGCTCTGTACTTGGACCAAAGCTATTTATTTTATATGTGAATGACTTGGTAAATGTGTCAGGACTCCTTAAATGTGTACTTTTTGCTGATGATACCACATTTTTTTGTTTAGGTGAAGATATAGAACAAATGTTGGAATTGATAAAGACAGAATTTGTCAAAATACAAACTTGGTTTAAAATCAATAAATTATCATTAAATCTAGAAAAAACTAATTACATGATATTCAGTAATAAAAAGAAAACTGTTGATGTTCCATTCAAAATTGAGGGTGTTGAGATTTGTAGAGTGAGTGAGGTGAAGTTTTTGGGTGTTATCATTGATGACAAACTGACATGGAAACAACACATAAATTCTGTAAGAATAAAAATAGCTAAATCGATTGCAGTACTGTACAAAGTCAGAGACCTATTGAATGATAAAGCTCTGTATTTGTTGTATAACACAATCATTGTTCCACACTTAATCTATTGTATTGATGTTTGGGGGAAAGCGTGTAAAACAATCACAAAGCCTATTTTTGTATTACAGAAAAGAGCTGTAAGAATTATCACTAGAAAACATTACCGTCATCCATCAAGTACATTATTTTATCAACTGAAGTTATTGAAGTTCCATGATTTGGTAGATTATAATATTTTATCAGTTATGTATAGGGCTCAGAATAACATTACCTTTAAATATCCAAATGCATTTTGTTAAAAGACAAAGTTGTTATAATCTTAAGGGGACAGAGATATTTGTAAAACCACAATTCAGAACTAGTTTGAAGGGACGTTCTACCTCAATCCAGGGAATTAGATTATGGAATGGTTTGGAGAATGTAGTTAAAAATGCCAAGTCAATGTTTACATTTAAGAAAATGATCAAAACTAAATTGTTAAAAATATATATGAAGTAGCGTAATGTGTATTGTATTAGTTAGAAAATTAGAAAGAGTTATTCATTTTGTTCTGTTACTGGAAGATTATTATTGTTTGAACTGATTGTTTGAAAAAAGGGGCAGATATAATAAGATTTTTTCTTCTTTCTGCTACCTTTCATTTTTTTATATTTTGTACGTTATCATTTGTGGGATTGTTTTGTATTGTGTTTTTTGTAATTAAAAAAAGAACAAATTTATGTTGTTGTTTACTATTTTACTTTTGGACCTTGTAAAATTTACAATTACTTTTTCACCTTTTTGGTACTTTATTTTGTACCCATATTGCATGCTTTAGTATTACTTTTTTTTTTTTAGCAAGTCAAATGGGTTCTTCTCATCCTGAACATTTCATTGCACTGTTGCTAATGGTAATACCTCTGAAGTTGTTCCTGCATATGACAAATAAACAACAACACTTCCCTGTTGTCTGTTAGTGGTGTTACAACTATTCCTGAGTATTAAATCCATTCAATTCAGTGTTATTTATGGGGAATTGGAAATACCATCTGTCCGTCCATCCTTGCATGTTTTGAGCATGATAACTTGGATAATAAGTGAGGTATTGACTTCTATTTTGGTGTGTGGCTACATCTAGATGTAAGAAATGTCCTTATCTGAGTTGCCATGTCAATATTTAAGATTGCTGCCACCATATATGTCTGTCCTTGTTGTGAGCTGGATAACTTGAAAAATAAGCAATGTGCCTACAGTCTGCACTGCTTCTAACAAAAAATAAAAATCTACCTTTGTTCTTCTACACAGTGTAACTCCAACCTACTTGAATATCTTGCATCGAAAACACAAAAGTTTACTTTTAATCCCTGTTCAGTTCTAGTCCAGAAAAACACTGATCTTGAAAACAAACATTCACTGTTCAAATCCCTCAGCAACGGGGGACATAGGCCTATCACGTGTTCTTTTAATATATATAATTATTATTAATATAAAATAATATATATATATACATAAAATAAAATAAATAAAATAATATATATTTATACCAAGTGGCTGGGGAGAGGGAAGTCTGGGCCTCCTTACTTAGGCTGCTACCCCCACAACCCAACCCCGGATAAGCAGAAGAAAATGGATGGATGGATGGATGGAATATATATAATTATAATAATATAATTCACAACAAATGTCAATCCCTGGGTTTTGTACAAAAACATTCACATACATCATTAAACACTAATTGCTAATGGTAATACCTCTGAAGTTGTTCCTAGGATCTGCTGGAGCAACTCTTTAAGTATGAGGGTGAGAGCCCTGACACTTCGATGACTACTGGCAGCACTGAAGCCTTGACAAACCGCATCTTCTTCATTTCCTCTTCCTGTTTTTTTTTTTTCTTTTCCTTGTTAGTTATTTGTGGATACTTGGAATAGGATATCTGAAAGTTATGCACCATAACTCATGTTCCCTGAAGGAAGGGAACGAGGTGCAACATACTTGCTATGGGAATTGCGCCCCCGCGCGATTACCTGAAGGAATACAATCACGACTTTTACGGCAGGGGATGTCACCCCACGTCAGAGGTACCGCCTTTCAGGTACTTAAGCGACTGACGCCCCTCCATCTTTCTCAGAAATTGCACTTCACTGAGCTTCCAGCATTGAAAAGGGCCAGCTATGTTGCACCTCGATCCCTTCCTTCAGGGAACATGAGTTATGGTGCATAACTTTCAGTTCCCTTTCAGTTTGGTCTCTCGGTGCAACATACTTGCTATGGGAACGTAATTCACGGGCAGCACGGTGGCACAACTGGTAGAGCTACTGCCTCTCAGCGAGCAGGTCCCCGGTTCAAATCCCGGTCCGGGGGCCTTTCTGGGTGGAGTTTGCATGCTCTCTCCGTGCATGCGTGGGTTTTCTCCGGGTGCTCCGGTTTCCTCCCACAGTCCAAAAACATGCATGTTAGGCTGATTGGTAACTCTAAATTGTCCCTGGGTGTGAGTGAAACAGGTCCCTCTTGTAAATGAGTCCCTGTGGCTAAATGAGGCTAGCTTGTATAAATAAAGGTTGAATGAATGAATGAATTCATTCACGCCCTTGAAATGCTCAGCAAAATGCATGTGAGAACCTCCATCCTAAGGGACGGGCATCCCTTAGCTGCTTACTACAAGGAATGCAGAGAGCAGATGCCAAGAGGAAAAAAGGCCAAATGTGAGAGACATTCACATGATGTCTTACATTACCTATTTACATATATAACACTAACTAGAAACAGCATGTGAGATGGGTGGTGGCCGAGGGCGGGGACACTGGCGGTCTGATCCTCGGCTACAGAAGCTGGCCATTGGGACATGGAATGTCACCTCTCTGGTGGGGAAGGAGCCTGAGCTAGTGTGTGAGGTTGAGAGGTTCCGACTAGAAATAGTCGGACTCACCTCAACGCATGGCTCTGGCTCTGGAACCAGTTTCCTTGAGAGGGGTTGGACACTCTTCCACTCTGGAGTTGCCCCTGGTGAGAGGCGCCGAGCAGGAGTGGGCATACTGGTTGCCCCCCATCTTGGTGCCTGTACGTTGGGGTTCACCCCGGTGAACGAGAGGGTAGCCTCCCTTCGCCTACGTGTGGGGGGACGGGCTCTGACTGTTGTTTGTGCCTATGCACCAAACGGCAGCTCAGACTACCCACCCTTTTTGGAGTCCTTGGAGGGGGTATTGGAGAGTGCGCCTCCTGGGGACTCCCTTGTTCTACTGGGGGACTTCAACGCTCACGTGGGCAATGACAGTGAGACCTGGAGGGGTGTGGTTGGGAGGAACGGCCCCCCTGATCTGAACCAGAGTGGTGTTCTGTTATTGGACTTCTGTGCTCGTCATGGATTGTCCATAACGAACACCATGTTTAAGCATAAGGGTGTCCATATGTGCTCTTGGCACCAGGACACCCTAGGTCGCAGTTCGATGATCGACTTTGTTGTCGTCTCATCTGATCTGCGGCCGCATGTCTTGGACACTCGGGTGAAGAGAGGGGCGGAGCTGTCAACTGACCACTACCTGGTGGTGAGTTGGCTCCGATGGTGGGGGAGGATGCCGGTCAGACCTGGCAGACCCAAACGTATTGTGAGGGTCTGCTGGGAACGTCTGGCAGAGTCTCCCGTAAGACGGAGCTTTAACTCCCACCTCCGGGAGAGCTTTGAACACGTTCCGAGGGAGGCGGGGGACATGGAGTCCGAGTGGGCCATGTTCCGCGCCTCTATTGTCGAGGCAGCTTATCGGAGCTGTGGCCGCAAGGTTGTTGGTGCCTGTCGTGGTGGCAACCCTCGAACCCGGTGGTGGACACCGGCAGTGAGGGATGCTGTCAGGCTGAAGAAGGAGTCCTATTGGGCCTTTTTGGCTTGTGGGACCCCGGAAGCAGCTGATAGGTACCGGCAGTCCAAGCGGCATGCGGCTCGGGTGGTTGCTGAGGCAAAAACTCGGGCGTGGGAGGAGTTCGGAGAGGCCATGGAGAATGACTTCCGTACGGCTTCGAGGCGATTCTGGTCCACCATCCGGCGTCTCAGGGGGGGAAAGAGGTACGCGACCAACACCATTTATGGTGGGGGTGGCGTGCTGCTGACCTCAACTCGGGATGTTGTGAGTCGGTGGGCGGAATACTTCGAAGACCTCCTCAATCCTACTGGCACGTCTTCCACTGAGGAAGCGGAGCCTGGGGACTTTGGGTCGGGTTCTCCGATCTCTGGTGCTGAGGTCGCCGAGGTGGTTAAAAAGCTCCGCGGTGGCAAGGCTCCGGGGGTGGATGAGATTCGCCCGGAGTTCCTTAGGGCTCTGGATGTTGTAGGGTTGTGTTGGCTTACGCGACTCTGCAATATCGCGTGGACATCGGGGGCAGTTCCCTTGGATTGGCAGACTGGGGTGGTGGTTCCCCTATTCAAAAAGGGGGACCGTAGGGTGTGTTCCAACTATAGGGGGATCACACTCTTAAGCCTCCCTGGTAAGGTCTATTCAGGGGTTCTGGAGAGGAGGGTCCGTCGGATAGTCGAACCTCGGATTCAGGAGGAGCAGTGTGGTTTTCGTGCTGGTCGTGGAACACTGGACCAGCTCTACACCCTCAACAGGGTCCTGGAGGGTGCGTGGGAGTTTGCCCAACCAGTTTACATGTGCTTTGTGGACTTGGAGAAGGCATTCGACCGCGTCCCTCGGGGGGTTCTGTGGGGGGTACTCCGGGAGTATGGGGTACCAGGCCCTTTGATAAGGGCTGTTAGGTCCCTGTACGACCGGTGTCAGAGCTTGGTCCGCATTGCCGGCAGTAAGTCAGGCTCGTTTCCGGTGAGAGTTGGACTCCGCCAAGGTTGCCCTTTGTCACCGATTCTGTTCATAACTTTTATGGACAGAATTTCTAGGCGCAGCCAAGGTGTTGAGAGGATCCGTTTTGGTGACCTTAGAATCGCTTCTCTGTTTTTTGCAGATGATGTGGTCCTACTGGCTTCATCAGTTCGTGATTTACAACTTTCACTGGAGCGGTTTGCAGCCGAGTGTGATGCGGCCGGGATGAGGATCAGTTCCTCCAAATCCGAGGCCATGGTCTTGAGCCGGAAAAGGGTAGCATGCCCTCTCCGGGTCGGGGAGGAGGTCCTGCCCCAAGTGGAGGAGTTTAAGTATCTCGGGATCTTGTTCACGAATGAGGGAAAACTGGAGCGTGAGATCGATAGGCGGATAGGTGCAGCGTCCGCAGTGAAGCGGGCGCTGTACCGGTCTGTCGTGGTGAAGAGAGAGCTGAGTCGAAAGGCAAAGCTCTCAATTTACCGATCGATCTACGTTCCCACCCTCATCTATGGTCATGAGCTTTGGGTTATGACCGAAAGAACAAGATCTCGGATACAAGCGGCTGAAATGAGTTTTCTCCGCAGGGTGGCTGGACTCTCCCTTAGAGATAGGGTGAGAAGCTCAGTCATCCGGGAGGGACTCGGAGTAGAGCCGCTGCTTCTCCACATCGAGAGGAGCCAGTTGAGGTGGCTCGGGCATCTGGTTAGGATGCCTCCTGGACGCCTCCCTGGTGAGGTGTTCCGGGCATGTCCCACCGGGAGGAGACCCAGAGGAAGACCCAGGACACGCTGGAGGGACTATGTTTCTCGGCTGGCCTGGGAACGCCTTGGGATTCCCCCGGAGGAGCTGCTCCAAGTGGCTGGGGAGAGGGAAGTCTGGGCCTCCCTACTTAGGCTGCTACCCCCGCGACCCGACCCCGGATAAGCGGAAGAAGATGGATGGATGGATGGATGGATAGAAACAGCCCAAGCGTGCTCCAATAGCGTGAGTACTCATCGACTCCTGTTTCCTTTTGAGCAGGAGGAGCTATGTTTTCCTCCTTTGTTGTTGTTTTCACGGCTCGACTGACAAGTGGAGCCTATCCTGATGTAGGAGATCAGACAATGAGAGAGGAAACCTTTCCATTATACGTCTCCCAGGCAAAAAACATAAACATCAAGGGAAACCCTTGTGAATGTTATTGCTGCTTGTGTTGGGACAAAGCAACCAAAACCTTAGGCTTTCGGCTAGTACCTCTCAGAGGCCATGCTGAGAGTTGCCACAACCCTGGACATGGATGTAGAAGCTGTCCACGTGCCTGAGTCAGTAGGTCCCTGTGAGGAGGCAATTGCCATGGTGTTCCTGACAACAATGAGATCAGCTCCGGTAACCACGGTTTCTGTGGCCATCTGGGAGCTATGGGGATCAAGGAGAGGGCTCCCCGTCTTACCCGTTCCAATGTCGCCGCGATCAGAGGGACAGGTAGAAAGGTGTAGTAGAGCACTCCTGCTGGCCAATCATGTGCCAGAGCATCTATTCCCAACGGAGCATCTGTCTCCTTCAGGGAGAAATAGAGGTCACAGTGTGAGCTAACTCTGCAGGCGAACAAGTCCACAGAGGCTCTGCCGAAACGTGACCACGATCCGTGGGTTCAGGCTCCATTCCAACGCCAACAGAGGCCCTCTTGAAAGGGCATCCGCTCCATAATTCAGATCACCAGGGACATGAGTTGCCCTAAGTGACAGAACTCTTAAAGAAGCACGCTCCAAGTATTACTCCAACATCATCAACACCTGCCCTGGTAACTCTAAACAGCTCTTCTCCACAGTAACTCATCTACTTAATCCCATTAAACAAACTTCTGAGGAATGTGTTCAAAAATGCGACCTGTTCCTTTCATCATTTAAAAACAAAATTGACACCATCAGATCTCAGCTTCACAACCTCCCTGATCTTCGTTTACCATCTACCCGTCTGCATCCTGGGTCCCTGAGCAGCTTTGATGAGGTTGTTCAGAGTGAGGTGGAGTCCATCATAAAGAAAATGAAGCCTTCATCCTGCGCCCTGGATCCCTTCCCCTCATCTCTCATAAAATCCAATCACTCTGCAATAAGCCCATTAATCACACAAATAATAAATCAGTCTCTACAATCTGGTCATGTTCCACTGCCTCTAAAAACTGCCATCATTAGGCCTCTTCTGAAAAAATCTAATTTGGATCCCGACATTTTTTCTAATTACCGCCCAATTTCCCACCTCCCGTTTCTGTCCAAAGTGCTGGAAAAAGCAGTTGCTGCTCAGCTGCAGGACCACCTACAGCAACACTCTCTGTATGAGAAGTTCCAGTCTGGATTCAGAGCAGCTCACAGTACTGAGACTGCATTACTGAGAGTTACAAATGATATCCTCATGGCTGCTGACACTGGCTCTCCCTCCGTCCTTGTCCTCCTTGACCTCACTGCAGCCTTCGACACTGTGGACCATAATATTCTCCTCCACCGTCTTCATGTGGAGGTCGGTCTCTGTGACACTGTCCTGGACTGGTTCAAATCTTTCCTCTCTGATAGGCTGGAATGCGTTAGTCTTGGCAATGCCACTTCCCAGACAGTCGGTGTCTCCTGTGGTGTCCCTCAAGGGTCAGTTCTGGGGCCCCTGCTGTTTTCCCTTTACATGTTGCCTTTAGGTCAAATTATTAATCAGTTCAACATTTCTTTTCACTGCTATGCCGACGACACACAGCTTTACATCAGGACTGGATCATCCTCATCATCCCCATCTCCATCTTCACTCACTGCCCTCTCTGCCTGCCTGGAGGAAATAAGGGCATGGATGAATCAGAACTTTCTTCAATTAAACTGCTCCAAGACTGAGGCCATAATGATTGGCACCCCTCACCAGATACAAACATCAACTTTAACAACAATCTCCTTCTCTGGTCAAGACATCCCCCTCTCCACCTCTGTTACAAATCTTGGAATAAAAATGGACTCTCATCTTACATTTGAAAATCACATTAAGCATCTGTTTAAAACTTGCTTCTTCCATCTTCGAAACATCTCCAGACTTCGCCCATCTCTGACTTTTCCTGATGCTGAGAAGCTCGTCCATGCCTTTGTCTCCTCCAGGCTCGACTACTGCAACTCCCTGTTTATTGGAATCCCTGGCAAAAACCTTCAGAAACTTCAATATATTCAAAACAGTGCAGCAAGGATTTTATTGAGAGCTCGTAAATTTGAACATATTACACCCATTCTTCATAACCTCCATTGGCTTCCTGTCACCTACAGAATTCAATACAAAACTGCTCTCATTACACATCAATGCTTACATGGAACTTCACCTGACTATCTAAAGGACATTCTTGCACCATATTCATCCACCCGGTCTCTACGATCACAGAACAGTAATCTACTTCACATTCCACGAACCAAATTAAGGACCATGGGAGACAGGGCATTCTGTGTGGCTGCCCCCCGCCTATGGAACTCCCTCCCTGACGACCTGAGAGCTCCACAGTCACTGGTTGACTTTAAAAGCGGTTTAAAGACTTTTCTTTTTAAGCAAGCCTATTCTGCCCCCGCATGATTTTATCTTTGATCTTGGTTGATAGTATTATAGATTTTACTTGATTTTATCACTTGTTTTATTTATTTATTTTTTTAAGCAGGCCTATTCTGCCTCCACATGATTCTGTTTTTAATCTTAGTTAATACCATTATTGATTTTATTTGATTTTATCACTTGTTTTTATTGTTGTAGCACTTTGAGATTTTTATTAATGAAAAGTGCGGTATAAATTGAATTTATTATTATTATTAACTCTTGGAGCGCACCACGTAAGCATCCTCCGTGTCAGATCAAGGGGGGCCCGGGATCTCATCCCTCCTTCTCTGTTGATGAAGGACACTGTGGTCCTGTTATATGATTTTACCAGGATATGATGTCCGGCAACCAGACCTTTACTGAAGAAGTATTTTAATGACAGGAAAATGGCCAATAATTCCAGGAAGTTAATATGTAATTTGGCTTCCTGCTTGTTCCAAAGGCCGCGGGCGTTCTGGTTTCTGCAGATCGCTCCCCATCCTGTTTTTGAGGCGTCCATCGTGATGACTACACTGGACGACACCCTTCCCAGTGAGACCCCTTCCGTGAAAACGGACGGATCTCTCCAAGTTCCCAGGGCCTTTAGACACTCTAGGTCTATTTTAACATTTTCTGCTTGTTTGGGCAGAGCGGTTTGTATTTGTTGGTTTAACCTTACCTGTATGGCCCGCATTTTCAATAATGCACGTGGCACACAAGGAATGGCTGCCGCCAAGAGGTCTAACAGGCGTTGGCACGTTTTCACAGGGACCTGTTGGTCCAGTTTAAATCTTCCCAGGCAATGGCGAATGGAGGAGACTCTCTCCTTCGAGAGCCATGCTCTGTATTGGACAGTGTCAATCTGTACACCCAGAAATACAGTAACCCGTGAGGGAGTCAGGTCGCTTTTCTGTAGGTTTATGACAAAACCGAGATACTCCAGGTGAGAGATCACCTCAAGTGAGTGTGACAACGCCTGCTTTCTGCTTCTAGCCAGAATTAGCAGGTCGTCCAGGTAATTCAAGACCCTGAGTCCTTGATTCCGAAGAGGGGTCAGGGCTGCATCCAGACATTTAGTAAATGTACGCAGAGTAGTCTTTAAACCGAAGGGTAAGGCTTTGAATTCATAAGTGTTACCTTCGAATGTAAAACGGAGGAACTTTCTGTGTCTCCTCCACACGCCTATGTGGAAATAGGCATCTTTCAAATCCACTGTACATGCGTAGTCTCCTGGTCTCACAGACTGGAGAACTTGCCGCAGTGTAAGCATCCTGAACTTGAAAGTTTTAATTCTTTTATTGAGAGTCCTGAGATCCAGAATCGGTCTCAAGGAGCGGCCCTTTTTGGGCACCAAGAAGTACTTGCTGTAGAGTCCGGAGTGTAGTTTGCGTCCTGAGACCAAACTAATCACTCCCTTTTTCAGCATCGCTGAAACTTCCTCCCTTAGCACGTTCGCGCTTGCAAGGTTGATCTTAGATTGCAACACCCCTGAGAAACGGGGCGGTCTCTTTAAGAACTGCAACTTGAGCCCGTGACGTATTGTTGTCATGACCCAATCATTTGGAAGACACGCCTCCCAGGCTTGCGCATGCGCGCTGAGCCTGGATGGCATGTTGAATTGTAGCTCCTCGTGTTTCGGGTATGAGGGGGTGACCTTTGACCCCTCGTACCCTTTCGAGCAGGTTGCTCAGTCCAACAGAAGATATTGCGAGATCAGGCCGTATTCTGCGAATCTCGTGTATCTTGCTATGGTTCATAGTTCGACCGTGAGGTCTGGATTTTATAAAAATGGGACTCGAGTCAAGAACCAGGGCAGTCTATGCTTTGGTACTTTTATTTTTGTACATGTCTGAAACAATGTCTGTTTTGTTTACATATACAGTAGGCGAGTCATGTTTGGTACGCGCACACATGTCACCAGCTCCTCGTGATTCTCTACGAGCAGAGACTGGGACCAGAAAGTTAGGTTCCCGTACTTAGTGGACGGACGAACCTGTAAAATTATCAGTTTGTCCTGGTTCATCAGGTCCGGAACTGGTTTCCGTAGGAAGAGGTTGAAGCAGCACTTGGACGGTACTGCAAAGCCTCACAGTCCCCAGCGGGTCTCTTTCGTGGGAGACCACGCGTGTTTTCTGTCGGTGGGGCAAGTTTTTTCCTTGGCAAACCCTCGCGGAGAGCATCTGCTTGTTTGCGTCTTTGTTCCAGCCTTGTCTGGACACGTTTCAAGGCTCTTCCGAAGAGTCCCATCGACTCAATCGGGTGCTGTAGGAAGGTGGACCTTTGGTTTACGGGAGGTCCGACAGCGTTAGCCATAGATGGCGCTGGGCGACAACTATTTCTGCCATTGCTTTGGCCTAGGAAATAGCTACTGTCCCCATCATGCTGAGCACGAGGTCAGAGACACGGCGGACCTCCTCTATGGCCTCGGTTGTGGCTTGCTCGTCCTTTGTTTGCTGGATATCCTGTAGTTTTTCTGCCAGGTAGGCCTGTACCATACTCGACGTATTCATTGCGTGAGGCCTTGGGCCTTGTAGCACCTCTTGAGTTGTTTCTCTGAAGCGTGACAGGTTTTGCTGGGCAACGTTGGTTTCATCCCCGTGGCTGTGGGAGCCATGTGAGCCGCCAGAGACTCCTCTATTGGAGGTGCGCTGGCAAGGCCCAGAGCCTTGCCAGCCTCCATTCCCGTGACATCCAAGAGTCGGGACAATGGTAGCATGATAGGAGCCCTGAGTTCTGCCCAGGAGCGTTTGAGTTCCGTTTGAAAGTCCGGAAAAATTGGCATTTTCTGCAACGTTGACGGTTGCTTCGCGTAGAAATAGTTTCCCGCCAGCCTCGTAGCCTATTGGCGAGGCATGGGGTCCGGCCACGTGACCTGCCCTGGCCCTATGGCACATGTCGAACAGGGCAGGTACCGACAAGTCCGGTTCCGGAAGGTTCTGCACCAGGTTCTGGGAGGAGTGAATAGTTTCTCCCTTGTCACCATAGTCAGCGTCTATGTCGGACACTTCTGGAGTCGAGTCTTCAACGGCAAGAGAGGGGTCCGACGCGTTGTCCTCCCCGACCCGGCCACTGCACTCCAGGTCCATGTTTTCAGGCTCCGGTTCTGGAGCAGGTAGGTTAGTGCGACGTGCAACCTTCTTCGCCGCGGTCCTTGCCATAGATTTGGCCAATGGGTCCGCGCAACGTTTCCTCACTGTGGCCGTCATTCGACGACAGTGGGCGCAGAAGTCTGAGGATTCCATCGCTTTCCTTGCGTGCAGGATCCCTAGGCAGACAGGACAGGCCTCGTGGGTGTCCGTCGCCAAAAGGGAGTAGCAGCAGCCGCTGGGGCATGGGCGCGAGCGAGGACTCGTCGTCCTGGTTTTCTTCTTCTTTGTCCTCCGTTTTCCTTTCTCGGGAGCCAAGTCCGGAGACGAGAAGAGTAGAAGTTGGTCCTAGTTTCCTTTTGTTCGAAGCCGTCTTCTCTGTCGTCTTGCTTTCGCTAGTAGACTGCTAGTTGGATTAGCAGAAGATTGTGACGCAGTTAGCATCGTCGAGCGAAGCTGTGGGAGAGAAGAAAACTTCGGGTAAGTAGAAAAATGCTGGACTAGCTTTCTCCAGTCCAGTAGTACGCAGGAAAATTCTCTCTGTACGCTTAGTGTAGGGAACTAGCTCACCTCAATCAAGCGACGCGACAACAGAGAGGTCCCACAATGTTCAGGTGTTTCAGCGAGGTGAAGGGCAAAAAGGAGAAAGATGGAGGGGCGTCAGTCGCTTAAGTACCTGAAAGGCGGTACCTCTGACGCGGGGTGACGCCCCCTGCCGTAAAAGGCGTGATTGTATTCCTTCAGGTAATCAAGCGGGGGCACAATTCCCATAGCAAGTATGTTGCACCGAGAGACCGAACTGAAAGGGAACTACATCTATCACCACTGCCCTCTTCTGTAGCTTGTCGACCACTGCAATGTCCGGTGGATTAGCCATCACCTGTTTGCCAGTGTGGATCTGAAAGCCTTATATTGTGTTAGAAATATCATTCTCCACCACCCTTGGTGGAGTCTCACACTTTGACAGTGGGACCTCCATCCATCCATCCATTATCTTTACCCATTCCTTCTTTTTCGGGTCATGGGGGTCACTGGATTGGAGACCTGTCCAGATGTCCTATCGCCTCTTGCACAGTGACTGCTGGATATGGGCACCAGTGACATATTCTGCACATTGAAAATAAAACTTGGATTAAAAAAACTGACGTAGTTGCTAGAAACATGATTTCACAAACCTAATTAACCATAAAAATGTCATCTTCTTCTTTTAGGTATATGAAGTACCTTTATCCATATGAATGTGAAAAGTGTGGGCTAAGCTCCCCCGGTGAACTTCAGGCAGCTATCGACAGCAACCGACGTGAAGGCCGGAGGCAGAACTATGGTTCTGTCATCTTCAACTATTCTCCTACAGGCACACCAACCATCCTGTCCTCCCCAAAGATACAGTCCCACTTACAGATGTTGACTCACAACAGCGGCCACTTTTCCCAATCCCCTATGGTCAAGAAAGGTAAGATACGCCTGTAATGTGTAGTCCAGTCCCACCAGAACTTGTGTCCTTCATCTAGCATATGGCAATTAGAACTGCAACCAGTGAAAATAAATAAAAAGCTTTCCTGTAAAATACATTATTTGAAATTCTGTTTCACCTACGATCTAAACCCTGTGTTAAAGTTTAGCTCTAATCCTAACCAGGCACTGATAAACACTTGTTGACTATGGATGCACAAAACTGTATTAATAGAACTATATTGTAAGAATATGACTCGGATGCACATACCACAGTAATGGTAAATGGACTGCACTTATCTTATCAAAACGCTCAAACACAATCTGTGCCCTCATTTATCCATTCATACAGAACTCTACCAGATCTGTACAAAGAATAATCAGAGCTTTAGATTGCATTTGTACACCAATGGGACACCCACTGGAGGCAATGAGGGGTTCAGTGTCTTGCCCAGGGACACTTCGGCAAGTGAATGCTAGTGGAATTGAACCTCCAGCTCTTGCATTAGAGGACGACTGCTCTAACCACTCAGCCTCAGCCGCCAAGTACCACACAAATGTTTGTAACACATTCATTCAGGCCAGTCCAATGTAGGAAAGTGCCTGAAATCATTAAAACTAATCCAGTAAAATTTAAGAACAAAACAACCAGATATTTTATTCTGGAGTACAAGACATTTTGCTTCCCATCTTGGAGGCTTTCTTAAATCCAAATGAAATGTGTGGCTCAGTTGGTAGAGCTGCCACCTCTTAGTGAGAAGGTTGACAGATAAAATCCCATCTGGCGGCCTTTCTGGGTGGTGTTTGCATGTTCTCTCCGTGCATGCATGGATTTTCTCCAGGGGCCTCATGTACAAAGACTTGCGTGGACGTCTTACTGAAACGTAACGTACGGTCAAATCCAGAAAACGGCGTACGCACAAAAAAATCCAGATGTATCAAACTGTGCGTACGCCGGAATCCACGCACATTGCTTTTGTACATCACAATCAACGTGGAATTGAGCGCACATGAGAGAGTGGCCGACTCCGCCTTTGACACGCCTCCATATAAATATGCAAATTCATTTAAATATGCCCTGCACCAGAGGAATGTCGTCTTTGCTCTATTGCAAATCATGTCGAAACATGGAAAAAAGAGGAACTTCACGGACTATGAACTGGAGACATTTCTGAGTGAGGTAGAGGCATGGAAAAAAGTTTTGTTTGGCACGCTGTCTTCTGGCGTTACAGCTAAGCACAAAAGGCGTGAGTGGGACAGCCTGTGTGAAGTTTTAAATGCTGTGGGGTCAGAGCAGCGAACACCGGCAGAACTAAAAAAAAGTGGTCAGATATTAAGGTGGATGTGAAACGGAGGACAGCTGCCCATCGCCAGAGTGTGACGAAAACAGGCGGGGGGACAGGAGATGACGACATCACTCCATTTGACCAGAGGGTTGCCAGTATTGTGGGTGACACGGCCCTCACAGGTGTAGTGGCTCCGCATGTGGGGGATTCGGATTGTACACAAAGTAAGTAAATAAGTCAGTGTTAATTCTAAATGCCATAAAATATCTTGTTTTCATACTGGTGACTATAAGAATAAAAAGTCTTCAGTCATGGGATTTATTTATATATATTTTTTTACATGTACACATTTTATTTTGCCATCAGAGAATGAAACAGAAGACACGCAGTCTGCTGCCTCAGACTTTGGATGCTCCTCCAGTGTCCCTGGAACGTCTGGCACCACGGGCACATCCAGCACACCCCACCTGCCAGCAGCTGATGTCCGTCCTACTGGCCGTGTTCTGACGACAGCTGTCCTGCAGACACAGCAGGAAATAGTTTCCGGCATTAATGGCATCAATGCCACTATTTTGCGCATGCTTTTGTATCCACTCATCTAATTGCGTCCATGTGGATGTAATAATTGTTAATCATGTGTGTTTGGTGTGAACAATAATGATTTTCACATCATGAACAGTTTCTCAGAATCACCTCTAAGTGTCGCCAATGGAACAGAAACCACAGAAACGTGCGTACGCCAGCCCAGGAGTTGGCGTGGGGCTGCACACATTTCCACGTTCAGTTCTGTTTTGATACATATGGAGTTTTGCGTGGAAAATGGCGTACGCAAGGTTTTTGTACGTACGCACCGTTGATACATGAGGCCCCTGGTACTCCGGTTTCCTTCCATCCATCCATCCATCCATCCATTTTCTTCCGCTTATCCAGGGTCGGGTCGCGGGGGTAGCAACCTAAGTAGGGAGGCCAAGACTTCCCTTTCCCCAGCCACTTGGAGCAGCTTCTCTGGGGGAATCCCAAGGTGTTCCCAGGCCAGCCGAGAAACATAGTCCCTCCAGCGTGTCCTGGGTCTTCCTCTGGGTCTCCTCCCGGTGGGACATGCCCGG
This sequence comes from Garcialebias charrua, assembly GCA_038048925.1. NCBI lineage: Eukaryota > Metazoa > Chordata > Actinopteri > Cyprinodontiformes > Rivulidae > Garcialebias > Garcialebias charrua. Next base: position 16,690 of record JBBPBX010022381.1, read on the forward strand.
AACACCTCACCAGGGAGGCGTCCAGGAGGCATCCTAACCAGATGCCCGAGCCACCTCAACTGGCTCCTCTCGATGTGGAGAAGCAGCGGCTCTACTCCGAGTCCCTCCCGGATGACTGAGCTTCTCACCCTATCTAAGGGTTTCCTCCCATAGACCAAAAACATATGTTAGGCCAGGGGTGCTCACACTTTTTCGGCATGTAAACTACTTTTGAAATGATCAAGTCAAAGTGATCTACCTACTCGTTTACACAAGAACAACCTGTGGACAGATTAGTGTTTTTTCAATGTTTATTGGGGGTAGTAAACAAAAAATAAGCTGGTTTACATGACAAATGCTGTAGTTTCCATGTCAGTTGGGTTGCCAGATAAGAAATTAGAAATTATGAACTATAGTACTATGGCTTGAAAATGATAGTATTTTGACCTAAACTGTCGTGTGTACTGACTCCTCCTAGGGATTTCACTCAATCGGTTTCAAACGTGGTCAGTTTCTTCATAAGGCATGTTGTCAAAACGGTTCATTTTGAAGCATGATGAAGGGGCGGGGCCAGACCTCAAAGTTGGACATCTTGCCATGAAAAACAAAACGCTAGTAGCGCCTACAGGAAAACTGTCTAATACATCAAACCTTCAGTGATTGATCCACATCCGGTCTCCTGCAAGACTGAATGGTCAAATCATGACATCACTTAAGCCACGCCCCCTGACAACAGGAAGTGTCAAGTTTTACGTTGAACGGTTCCGATTGGACCCCTATAACCTAGTCAGCATGACAGTGTGTCCAGTGACCCAAGACATGTGGGTGTAACAAGCTTTCCAAACCCTAATTGTTTCAGGTGGAGCATGTGGGTATGGAGACGAGGCGAAGTGAGACGTAACACTGTCGCCATACGCTTGGTTCTAACATCCACAGATTTGATCCGAGGAGTACCAAAATCAGTATGATCGATCATTGCACACCCCTTAAACAGAAATCCATGATAATTGTCCAATAGACTCCACAGCGCCCCCTAGAATATTTTAAAACCTCAGTCCCAAGCAATTTTTTGACAAATTTTTCTGAAACTGAGTGAACATCTGTATCTTCTCAGGACCTACGAAAAAGTCTCTTGGAGCCCTGGTACAAAGTATGTTAAAGGGGTATGGCCCAGCCTCAAATTTGAGCTTCACGCCATAATTTTCAAAACGCTATAACTTTCACATTGAAAGACCAAAATGCACAAAGCTTGGCATGAGTCATCCCTGTTGGATGCCCGACGATCCTTTGTGGTCATGTTGTGACTTCATTGAAGCCCCACCCCTCAGAACAGGAAGTCACTTTTTTAACTTGGAATGCTCCCTCTCTGTCACCCTTGAAATAATCAGGATGATCCTGTGTTAGAAGACATATAATAAGTTGGTCTGAATTACTTTAAATTACAAATGGTTTTCACTGGAGGATGTGGGCGTGGTGGCATGACAATCTCAGATGTGATGCCGTCACCATACGTTTAGCTCTAAATTCCATAGATTTGAACCGAGGTGCACCAAAATCACTACGATCGATCATTAGCCACCACTTCAAAAGGCATCTTCCATAAATGGCCAATAACCTCCATAGCGTCCCCTATATTATTACTACAATTATATCTCAGTGATACATCATCTAATCTGGAAGAGATTTAGTGTGCTTCATCACTGAGCACTTCTACGCACATTTAAATTGTGGTTTAACATATGACTCCAGTGCACCCCCCTACATTATTCAAATTGTTATATCTCAGTGATAGATCATCTGATCTGTTCCAGATTTATTGTGCATCATCTGTCAGCACTTCTACACACATTGGTATTGTTGTTTAAAATTTCACTCCAGTGCACCCCCTACATTATTCTAACACTTACAGATCAGTGATATATCATCCAATATGCACCACATTTACTATACGTCATCAGTAAGCACTTCTACACACATTTCTATTGTTATTTCACTTTTGACACTAGTGCGCCCCCTACATACTTCAAACTGTTATATCTCAGTGGTAGACCATCCGATCAAAAAAAGGCGTTCAATACAGGATCAACTGGACTTTATTTGTAGACCATCCGATCTGTTCCAGATATATTGTGCATCATTTGTGGGCACTTCTAAACCCATTGATATGGTTATATAACATTTGACTCCAGTGTGCCCCCTACATTACTCCAACAATTACAGATCAGTGCTACATCAAACGATCTGCACCAGATTTATTGTGCTTCATCAGTGAACACTTTTATACACATTGGTATTCTTGTTGAAAATTTGACTCTAGTGCGCCCCCTATCTCAGTGATACATAATCCCATCTGCACCAGATTTATGGTACTAGATCAATGAGCACTTCGAGACAAGTTGGTATTGTGGATACATTACATCACTTAAGCCCCGCCCACTCACATAAGAAACTTACAATTATTGGGTGACTCTTTCAGCTTCGTCCTGTGTAACGTATTCGCTGACGGTTGATTATCACATATGACATGTGGAAAAACCACAATAAGGCCGGAGCGGGGCCTTGCTGCGAGGGCCTCAATGCTGCTTGCAGCTTTAATTAAATGATTATTATTAATAATTATTAATATTAATAAATGTTAAAATTAAAAATCAATACTAATGATCAATTCTGAATATGAATACATATTAATATATTAGTAATAATTAATATTAACATTAATAATTAATATTCATATTAATAATTAATATTGATTATTAATATTAATAATGATAAGATAAATAATTTATACTATTTTTATTCATGCTAATTAATAGGTGCTCACAATACGTACCTTCCATGCATTACATGCATAGTTGCCAAGTCCGCTTATTTCAAGCGGCATTGGGCCTGTTTTTTCCTGGAGTCGCTTTCAAATTTGGTCAGCCGCTTGTGGCGTTTTTTTGAGCTTCTCGCGGACATTGAGTCGCTTATTTGTGCTTGTTTTTCAGTCGAGCAGTAATGCGAGTGGTAGGTAGTTTGTCACGCCCCCCTTCCACGTATGTTACGTCAAGGCGGATGTGTTACGTTCAGGTGCAGTTGGCGCAAGCGACAGAGCCTGTAAAACTATGTAAGAGCGAGCAATTAATGATGTCAGACGACTTCTGGTAAGTTTCCTTGCATTGATGAGAAGGATTGGTGTATTTCCGTGTGTGATGCATAACGCGAGGAGTGAGGTGTGTCATATGTGGTATAATAGGCCTATGTTACATGTAAAATGTACTCCTGAAGTTATTTTAAAGGTACTGTATTGTGACATCATTTTTGAACTTTGCATATAGTGACACAAAATCTTGTATCATTCAACTATGTTAGTTTTTAGCAAACAAAATGACAAATTAATGAAAATTACTTTCAGAGTGAGTTTAAAATTAAAAACCATGTTTCTTCACGGGACATCCGACTACACGCGAATGCAACATTGTTCTTTATTCTTTGTCTCTGTTCTTTATTCTTTGTCTAGACAAGACAACGCTAACACAGAGTTTTTTAAACAGAGTTTTAAGAAATCAAAGTTTTTTCCTGCCTGTATGCTGTTTTTTTTCTACCTGCTTCACTGAGCATCAGTATAAAGAAAGTTGTTTTGTTGACTTTGCAGTTTAATTTTAATTTTATTTTTTAATTTGTACACATGACAAACCAGTTGTATAAAAATGCAAAATGTATTTTTATTTTTTAGACTGAATACGTTCTTTAATGTATAATTTTGCTGGTTATATGTAATGCCATAATAAATATGTTTATACACTGTTTAAAACTGCCTTTTTTTTACACAATGGGATGGGTTGCCAGCTGGGCTTTTTTTGGGCCTTATTTGAAAGAGCGAGTCGCTTGTTTGTGCTTGTTTTGAAGGAGCTGATCGCTTCTTTCGGTCTGGAGATCTGGCAACCCTGATTACATGGAGTATGCATGCATGCTTTGCAAGGCAATGCACTGCTTTGCTTGCATGTTGAACCAAAAAGGCTTCCAACGTTACTCAGTTTCTGTGAAGAGTTTTCTCTTCCTTTGGGAAATATGGCATATTTGATAGCAATATATGTCGCTATGGTAACTGCGAGTACCAATAAAAGTAATTGCACACATCTCTGAGCCGGGCCGGTCGTTTTGATATAACTTTTGTGGGGGTCCACGTTGTGGTTCGGGCCACATTAAAGTGGAAAAAGATACGCTTTTCATGTGTAGAATAATAAGTGCCCAGCACTAATATATATAGTGGTGTTTGAAAGTTTGTGAACCCTTTGTAGTGAAGGTTTGTAAACCTGAAAGACAACTGAAATACAAACTGAAGTTTGTCAAGCCAGCTGTGATATATTTCAGCTGAGAGATCCTGATGGAGGAAAGAGAACACCATGTGCTTCATTTAAGTATATGAACGTAATATTACTATTTTGTCTCTCCAGAGGACCCTGGGATGGGCAGTTGTCTACCAAGTAGGACGGCTTTTCCTCTGTCACCTGGAGACCATCATCAGGCAACAGTGACCCAGTCATCAGCTCTGGAACACATCAGACAAAAACTGGAAATCAGTGAGTCACCACAGAAGATTATGATAATTGCAGAAGAGCAGCAGAGGATCACGGAGCCCACTTTGCAGAACCTCCGAACTATGGCCTCTCAGCCAACTTTCAACAACAAAGTCAACAACAAAGGTGACACTCTTTGTGATGTTTGAGTTGGAGTCAGTCTGTTTTCATTGTGTTTTGCTTCATCATCATTTGCAGTAAATCTGTTTTGTTCAAGGCTATGTTTGCAATGTGCAGTGTCTCAGCCAATCAGAGTGCTCTCAGGTAGCATGTGATCAGAGGAGCTTTATAGCAGGGCTAGGCAATGTATCAAATGTATTCTATGTATCGCAAGTTTTTAAATTTATAATGGTTAAAATGACTCAATTGCAACCATCGAGTATTATTAGACTTGAAAATCCATTTAGTTATTTATCTCCCACCAGCATCAACTGCACATAGCCCTCCTTCTCCTTCATTGAATACAAACACAGCCCTTCACTCACACGCACTCACTCCGCTTCCTGCTTCTTCAGGTGGGCAGGAGTTTAGAACAAGTAAACACAGGAGAGGATATCAAAGAGCAGCTTAGCTGCTCAGCAAAAAGAAAAGCAATGGCTGTTGTTTGGAGGATATGGTTTGGATTTAAATTGTCAGGTGAGCAGCAGAAAAATGTTTTCTGTAGAGAATGCCAAAAACAAATCCCAACAAAAGGTCAGCACTAAAAATCTTTTTCACCATTTTAAACAGTGCTATAAGTGGAGTATGAAGCATGTATGAAGCTGCAGCTCTGACAGATGTCAGCCTCCTTCTCTGAGACAAACCACAGGGTAAAAGATAGGGGGCCGAGATGGTGTAGAGGTAGGGCAGCCGGCTCAGGACAGGAAGGTCCCGGGTTCGATCCCCGGTCACGGCATACCTCGTTGTGTCCCTGGGCAAGACACTTAACCCCGAGTTGCTCCCGGTAGGACTGGTTGGCGCCTTGCACGGCAGTCTACCGCTACCAGTGTATGAATGTGTGTATGAATGGGTGGATGGTTGGTACTATGAAGCGCTTTGGGGCCCCTCAAAGGGGGCTAGAAAGCGCTATATAAGTAAGTTCCATTTACCATTTACCAAAACTCATTTAGCCATGCTGGGCCTTATGAGAGGAACAGTGGTATTAATAAATCATCATCTTATCATATCGCTAAAGACACAATCCCAGTCTCAATTGTGAAACAAGACCGCTAAAGTTAGCTATCTTGTTAGCCGCTAAGGACCGTGTCTTTAGCGGTATGATAAGCCACTGCTTTATTAATGTTGAACTACCTCTCACTGTAAGACTTGAAAATCCATGGACAGTAGTTCATCTTTTTCTGCCTGTAAAGTGCCCTGAGACAACGTTGCTGTGATTTAGCTTCATATAAATGAATTGAATTGCCGGTCTGTGCCGCCAACTTCACGCAGCCCCTCTTCCTCCCTCACTGAATATAAACACAGCCCCTCATTGCTTCTTCACTCACGCTTACTAACGTCGTGAAGGCGGACCAGCTGATGAAGATTATTATTTAATATATGTAAATAGCTTATTTGAAGTCAGCAACATGTTGTGAATCGGTGGGCAGAGTACTTCGAAGACCTCCTCACTGGCACGTCTTCCACTGAGGAAGCAGAGCCTGGGGACTTTGGATTGGGCTGTCCAATCTCTGGTGCTGAGGTCACCGAGGTGGTTAAAAAGCTCTGCGGTGGCAGGGCTCTAGGGGTGGATGAGATTTGCCCGGAGTTCCTTAGGGCTCTGGATGTTGTGGGGTTGTGTTGGCTTACGCGGCTCTGCAATATTGGGTGGACATCAGGGGCAGTTCCCCTGGATTGGTAGACAAGGGTGGTGGTTCCCATATTCAAAAAGGGTACTCAAAAAGTAAAGTAGATAATCTTTTCCCAAGGCTGATCCGGGGGTACAGAAGGAACATTTGGGAAACATTTAGAGGCAAAATTCTGAATTTGTAAGTATCGAAACAAATCCGTACCAGGTAAGCAGTATTTGGCAGATAAATTTGCAAAGCTATCAAATACTCCTGATGTATATAGGTTTTTTATTTGTTTTAAACCCCTATCATACCAAACTGAAAATGTTGAGTCAGAAAGTGACGGAGGAAACAAATGGTTATTCGTCAAGGGGCATGAGGATGAGGCATCAACAAACTCAAAGCGCCTTCTAAATTGCGACCAGATTTTCAGCGTATTCAGAAGAACTTGATTATTGGTGTATAAAGAGGGTTTTTTAGGTAATAAAGAAAAAATTAGAGCAGATAAAGATGACCTGGTACACGAAGATGCCTCCAGTTTGCACCAAGGTAAACTGGACGATTTTAAACAATAACTAATTTTTTGTATGTGAGCGGGCCAATAATAGGATTGAAAATCAGGCAAAGCAAGTCCACCACTGAGTTTACATTTTTGCAATAATGTTTTACGAACCCGAAGAGGTTTCCCATTCCATATAAAGCCACTGATCAACCTATCCAAGGAATCAAAAAGGGTTTTTGGCATAAAAAGAGGAATAGACTAAAATAAGAAAAGAAATTTAGGTAAAATAATCATCTTGACAACATTAATCCTACCCAAAAGGGAGAGAGGAAGATTACGCCAACTCTGGAAATCAGATGTAGTTTTTGTGACAAGAGGCAAAAAATTAGCAGACGCAAGACCAGATAAAGAACGTGTCACATTTATACCAAGATATTTAAGTCCAGTGAGACTGAGTTTGAATGGAAAGTCTGAATGTTGAAGACTGCGAGTAGTAGTGTTTATAGGAATGCATTCACTCTTTTCCAAATTCAATTTGTAGCCTGAGAAGGAGCTGAAGTTATTTAAGATATACAAGCCAGTGGGGACAAAAATAGCAGGGTTAGATACATACAGCAACAGATCATCTGCATATAAGGACAATTTATATTCTGTTCCATTTCGAAAAATCCCTGTAAATGAGGGAGAGGCACGCAAGGCGATAGATAAAGGCTCGATTGCAATGATGATAAGCAAAGGTGACAACGGGCAGCCTTGATGTGTTCCACACCCAAGAGAGAAATAATCTGAATATATATCATTCGTATGGACACTGGCTTATATATCATTCGTATGGACACTGGCTTTCCATAGAGGAGCCGAATCCAGGAAACAAAAGTATCACCAAATCCAAACTTCCTCAAAACCACAAACAGGTATTCCCACTCCACCCTGTCAAATGCTTTTTCAGCATCAAGGGAAATTACCATTTTGGGTATATCAGAAGAATGCCTCGAATAGATTATATTAAAGAGGGCGCACGTATTATAGAATAATTGACGTCTCTTGACAAAGCCATTTTGTTCTTCAGATATAACCTAGGGGAGGACTTTCTCCAAACGAGTAGCAACCTGCTTGGCTAACACCTTTATGTCTGCATTTAACAAGGATAGCGGTCTGTAAGAACCACATAAAGTTGGGTCCTTGTCCTTTTTGTGAAGTAAAACTATAGTAGCCTGAAACAGGCTACTATAGTTTTACTTCACAAAAAGTATAGTCTCGCGTTCTAAAGATTTGTTAAACATGGCCAACCACCCTGTCCTGTCTGAGATCCCATAGAACACCCATGTTGACTGATTTTCATCCCTGAAAGAGTGACCGTTGGCCTGGAGATGAGTATAGACTGTTATTATTGGCCATGTTTAACGAATCTTTAGAACGTGGTGTCTATTTTTCTATAAATCTTTTATAGAATTCAATGGGAAACCCATCAGGGCCAGGAGCCTTGTTTGACTGTAACGATTTTATAGAATTTATTTTTTCCATAAGGTTGAGTGAAAAATCCATGCTCCTGGCAGTATCTATCAATAGTAGGAATGGAAAGACTTTGAAGAAATTCTTCCATTTCATTCTTGTCTGTGGGAAATTCTGATGAATATAAAGAAGAATAAAATAATTTTAAAGTGTCATTGATTTCGGTGGGGTCAGTCGTATTTACCTGTTGGGTATTTTGAATACTGGGTATTATACGAGAGTTGGCCTGATGCCGTAGCTTATGTACCAATAAACGACCAGCCTTGTCACCATATTCATAATCCAAAAAAGCTAAGTCTGGTCCTCTAGACATTCAAAACAAACAAAAAAACAAAGCAAAAAAATTTGTAGAACCGTTTTGTCTTTCGTCCGAAAGACTTCCTCATTCTGAGATGATGCATTCAGCTCAGTCTTATAAATAGCACCCTCTCACCAGTTTGCTGCTGACAGCTGAAACCAGTTGCTCACATGATCAAGGAGGACCATCAGCATAACAATGGTTCATTAGCACCCTGATGGTTGTTTGCTATTCACAGAGGGCTGAGTGATACTAGCAATAACAGCATTGTAAGAGGGGGACAGTTGAACATGGAGGCCTCCACCCCTGTTTAATTATGGGTGGTTTCTTTTCACAAAGATGGCCTCCTTTACTCCTCTCTCAAACCATCATTCCTCTCTATCAAGGATGTGAACATCTTCATCCCTGAAAGAGTGACCGTTGGCCTGGAGATGAGTATAGACCGCAGAGTCATGACCTGATGATGTTAATCTTCTGTGCTGGGCCATCCTTTTGGCTAGTGGCTGTTTAGTATCCCATATATAAGACTGATCACAGCCCTCCTGACACTGAACAGCATACACAATATTACTCTGTTTGTGCCGAGGGATTGGATCTTCGGGATGAACCAGTCTTTGCTGTAATGTATTATGGGGTTTAAAAGCCACTGGGACGTTGTGTTTAGAGAATAAACGTCTCAATGTCTCTGACACTCCCGCAACATACGGAATGACCACTGGTCTGGGTCTGGGTTCCATCTTTTCACCTGATGGCTGACTGGAGTCCTGTTTGGGTTTCTTCACTGCTTTGAGGAAGGCCCAGTTAGGATATCCACATTTCTCTAGAGCCTGTTTTGTGTGTGATTTCTCTTTCTGTCTGGCTGCTGAGTTAGTGGGGACGCTGTCTGCTCTGTGATACAGAGTCCTGATGACTCCTAACTTGTGTTCCAGAGGGTGATGGGAGTCAAACTGTAAATACTGGTCTGTGTGGGTGGGTTTGCGGTACACCTCAGTTTGCAAATTTCCTCTATCAGAAACTGAGACCTCACAGTCCAAGAAAGCCAACCTGCCATTTTTTACATCTTCTCGTGTGAACTTGATATATTTATCCACAGAGTTGATGTGATCAGTGAAATGTTGGACTTCCTGAGATTTAATTTTAACCCAGGTGTCGTCAACATACCTGAACCAATGACTTGGTGGTCTCCCTGAAAAGGACGTCAAGGCTCTCTTTTCTACCTCCTCCATGTACAGGTTGGCAACAATAGGAGAAACTGGAGACCCCATAGCACACCCATGTTTCTGCCTATAATATTGCTCCCCATATGTGAAGTAGGTTGACTGCAGGCACAGTTTCAAGAGTTGACACAGTTGCTCTGTGGAAAGTGTGGTCCTGCTGTTCAGAGTGGTGTCTGATTTTAACCTTAAACAGACCACCTCTACTGCCTCATCAACAGGAATGCACGTAAAGAGTGATGTGACATCAAAAGAGACCATTGTTTCATCAGTCTCCATGATGACATCCCTCACCTTATCCACAAAGTCCATGGTGTTCTGTATGTGGTGTTCTGAGCTGCCAACTAAAGGGATGAGTACAGATGCCAGATATTTGGAAACATTGTAAGTGACCGAGTTAATTATGCTAACAATTGATCTTAAAGGTACACCTTGTTTGTGAATTTTGGGTAAACCATACAGACTTGGTATGGCCTCCCCTGGGTACAGTCTGTGGTACAGAATACTGTCAACAGCCTTGTCCTGCTTCAAATTTTTCAGGCAATCTATCAACTTCTTCTTGTAACCACTTCCTGGATCTCTTTTCAGCGGTTCATAAGTGGTAAAGTCAAATTGTGGATCTAAGAAATGCCTTGTTTGAAAAAAAGGATTTGAACTTAACAACATTGGGCAACTGTGGTAAAGCAGTTGTGTTGGGTGAACGGATCACTGTTACAACCAACACAGTATTTTGGAGTAGAAGATTGCAAGACTGTTAAAGTGGAGTCAATCAACATAAAAATGTACAAACCGTATTCCAATAAAGTTGGGACACTAAACAAGTTGTGAATAAAAACGGAATGCAATGATGTGGAGATGGCAAATGTCAATATTTTCTTTGAAATAGAACATAGATGACAGATCAAAAGTTCACTCTGCGTAAATGTAACATTTTAAAGGAAAAATATGTTGATTCAAAATTTCACAGTGTCAACAAATCCCAAAAAAGTTGGGACAAGTAGCAATAAGTGGCTGGAAAAAGGAAATTGAGCATATAACAAACAGCTGGAAGACCAATTAACACTAATTAGGTCAATTGACAACATGATTGGGTATAAAAAGAGCTTCTCAGAGTGTCAGTGTCTCTCAGAAGCCAAGATGGTAAGAGGATCACCAATTCCACCATTGTTGCACAGAAAGATAGTGCAGCAATACCAGAATGGTGTTACCCAGCGTAAAATAGCAAAGACTTTTAAGTTATCATCATCAACCGTGCATAACATCATCAAAAGATTCAGAGAATCTGGAACAATCGCTGTGCGTAAGGGTCAAGGCCGTAAAACTACTGGATGCTCGTGATCTCCGGGCCCTTAAACGTCACTGCACCTCAAACAGGAATGCCACTGTCAAGGAAATAACAGAATGGGCTCAGGAATACTTCCAGAAAGCATTGTCAGTGAACACAATCCACCGTGCCATCCACCGTTGCCAGCTGAAACTCTACAGTGCAAAGAGGAAGCCATTTCTAAGCAAGCTCCACAAGCTCAGACGTTTGCACTGGGCCAGGGGTCATTTAAAATGGAGTGTGGCAAAATGGAAGACTGTTCTGTGGTCAGATGAGTCACGATTTGAAGTTCTTTATGGAACACTGGGACGCCATGTCATCCGGACCAGAGAGGACAAGGATAGCCCAAGTTGTTATCAACGCTCCGTTCAGAAGCCTGCATCACTGATGGTATGGGGTTGCATGAGCGCTTGTGGCATGGGCAGCTTGCATGTCTGGAAAGGCACCATTAATGCAGAGAACTATGTTCAGGTTCTAGAACAACATATGCTCCATCTAGACGTCATCTCTTTCAGGGAAGACCCTGCATTTTTCAACAAGATAATGCCAGACCACATTCTGCAGCAATCACAACATCATGGCTACGTAGGAGAAGGATCCGGTACTGAAATGTCCAGCCTGCAGTCCAGATCTTTCACCTATAGAGAACATTTGGTGCATCATAAAGAGGAAGGTGCGACAAAGAAGGCCCAAGACGATTGAACAGTTAGAGGCCTGTATTAGACATGAATGTAGAGCATTCCTATTTCTAAACTTGAGAAACTGGTCTCCTCTGTCCCCAGACGTCTGTTGAGTGTTGTAAGAAGAAGGGGGGATGCCACACAGTGGTAAAAATGGACTTGTCCCAACTTTTTTGGGATTTGTTGACGCCATGAAATTTTGAAACAACATATTTTTCCCTTAAAATGATACATTCTCTCAGTTTAAACTTTTGATCTGTGATTTGTGTTCTATTTTGAATAAAATATTAGATGTTGGCACCTCCACATAATTGCATTCAGTTTTTATTCACAATTTGTTTATTGTCCCTACTTTTTTTGGAATCCGGTTTGTATTTTGTCCCAGAATGCATTATAGTTGTCTCTAAAGCCCAGAACTTGGGAGGCACAGGCAAGTTCAGTAGTCCGTTGAATCAGTCGATTTCCATAGGCACGAGTGGGACCAGGCATGTAAACATTAAGACACAACTGTTTAATGGTATCAAATAGACAAAGAAAGTTGCATTTCAGCAACTCCAATTGTTGCTTTGGAATATCAATTGTGCTAATGTTGATAACTCCTTTCTGCATGATCGGCATAACGACAGTGTACGGTCTCCCATCATCATCGTATTCATTAATTCATCCAACCTTTATTTATACAGGCTAGCCTCGTTGAGCCACGGGGACTCATTTACAAGAGGGACCTGGCTCACTCACACCCAGGGTCAATTTAGATACCAATCAGCCTAACATGCATGTTTTTGGACTGTGGGAGGAAACCAGAGACCCAGAGAAAACCCACGCATGCACGGAGAGAACATGCAAACTCCATCCAGAAAGGCCCCCGGACCGGGATTTGAACCGGGGACCTGCTCGCTGAGAGGTAGCAGCTCTAACAGTTGTGCCACCGTGCTGCCCATGTATGTTCTTCACAATCAAATCTCTTATCATAAGAGTTGGCAGTGAAGCAGGTTAAGGAGGTGAAAAGCTGCCTTGTCTCAAATCAGTATGGAGCTATGTGGAGGGATCATTGAAAACGGTCTCTCTTTTCTGCAGGAGTCGGTGAATCAGGAAAATGGGTATCTGTGTTGTCAGAAGCGAGTGTGACCTAAAAAGGCAGCTGAGAACTCTACTGCCTCTGTTGATGACTGCTTTTCTTTGAGGTTTTCAGCAAGAGGAGGAGGAGAATGAAAGCTTCAACTAAAGTTTTGTTTTTACAGTTCACAGTGATGAACTAGGGAGATGTCAACAAAGGATCAGCAGCCTCAGATGAGTGAGCAGGAGCCATGTCAGACAGAGCCACATACCGGTAGTTTTTTTAGTTTGACACAAGGCAGGGGCGGCGCCAGGGGGCGGCACTAGAGCACCACTTGGAAAAGTCATAGCACCCCTGTAGCACCCCCAAGAAAATATCAGATTATTTTATTTTTTATCTTAGTTAATATTATTTAATATTTGGTTGTTGTGGTATTTTCCTAGCAAAACACAACTAATAATTTAAAAAATATTATATTGAGTTTTTTTTAAATCCTATCTCACAACAGGAACTTGAACCTCCAAACCAGAAGTGAACCAGAAGTGAAAATTCAAGCTACTGAAAGTTCAGTAAACATTTGAAAAGGGCACAAAATGCAAAAATGGACCGTTTTCTATTACCGTATTTTCTGGTGTATAGGTCGCACCGGTGTATAGGTCGCACCATCCAATTATCACCAATAGATTGGAAAAATCCCTAGATAGGTCGCACCGGTGTATAGGTCGCACCTACGTTTAGCTCTGCTGCAAATGTCTGTCACAGGAGCGCACAGCAAGGCTTTTAAGAAGATTAACACTTAAAAACAATTATTTGATTGATAAAAATTATAGCAAATATGTGTCTGAGCTGAACTTTTCCTTAATAAATGAACGTAATTGTGAAATGAGCTGGATTTAAAAATTTATTTAGCCAAAAGTGATAACAAGCCATATATAGGTCGCACCTGTGTATAGGTCGCAGGCCTTGAAAAAACCATAAAAAGGTGCGACCTATACACCGGAAAATACGGTACCCAAATTGCCTAGAATGGAATCAGAGGAGGAGGGGGTTTATTGGGAGCAGACCGCAACCAACAAATAAACAATTTGGAAGAAGAATTAAGCCTACTGCCATCCTTCCACATCTACGGAGAATGCTGCTAACGCTAGCGCTGGACAGCTGGAGGATGGAGCCAGCACGTTCAGCTACATTTAGGCAGTTCCTGGTGAGTCCTCTTCATGGTCTATCCTGGTCTGATCCACCAGCAGAACCCCAGAAAGATGAATGACCTGGTGCCCTCAACACTGATCCGGTAAGGAGCAGAAAATAAATCATTTCCTGGCTTGCAAGTGATAATAACTTCATCTGATCACATTAAATAACTTATTTTAACCAATATCCAAAGTAAAGTATTTATTAAAATAGTCAAACTTTATCTAAATTCATGTGTGTATATACAGTAAACCGAAATATTTCTTGCTCAAAGAGTCAATTTTGTCTTATATAAGAGAATTAAGCCTTGATTGATTCATTAGGCCCGAAGCAGCGAAGCGCTACGAAGGCCCTATTGTAATCGCTCGATTTCTTCATTATTAGGCCCGAAGCAGCGAAGCGCTGCGAAGGCCCTATTGTAATCGCTCAATTTCTTCATTATTCTTCTTCTTCTTCTTCCGTCACTTCGCGTGGCTGTTTGTGGCCTTTAACATATTCAAAAACTCACCAAACTTCACCCCAAATTGTCCCCCAACTAAAATTTTTGGATTCTGGTCGAATCGCAAGTGGGCGTGGCCAAACTGCTCTATAGCGCCCCCTAACGTGAGTTGGAGGAAACCGTAGGTCGTACAGATCGGAAATTTGGGGCCTTTAACATATTCAAAAACTCACCAAACTTCACCCAAAATTGTCCCCCAACTAAAATTTTTGGATTCTGGTCAATCGCAAGTGGGCGTGGCCAAACTGCTCTATAGCGCCCCCTAACGTGAGTTGGGGGAAACCGTAGGTCGTACAGATCTGAAACTCGGTACATAGGTAGATCTCCCCAATTCAAGAAAAAAAGTCTCTTGGAGGTACCCTCTAAAATGCACAGGTAGGCGGCCATTTTGGGTCAAAGGTCAAATTTTGGTCATTTTTAAGTTTTACTCATGTCGAACTTTGACGAACTCCTTCTCAGGCGTTCAACCTATCGGCTTCATTCTTGGTCAGAATGCAGTTAAGGCATGGGGCTTTAAAAGTTATCAATAAAATTGACTTTTCGTATATGTTCAGGGGGCGTGGTGGAGCGGTAAACTTGGCGTACTCGCCAAAACAAACGAAACGCTATAACTTTGTCATTAAAAGGTCAATTGGCACCAAACTTGGCATGAGGGATCCTGGTTGGATGCCTGACGATCCTATGTTATCATAGTCCGACCTCACCTAAGCCCCGCCCCCTCAGAACCGGAAGTGACTTTTTTTCCTTGGAAAGCTCCAACTCTGGCTCTCTTGATCTAATCAAGATGATCTTGTGTCACATGACTGATAACAAGTTGGTCTCACTTGTTTTAAAGCACCAATGGTTTTCAGCAGAGGGCGTGGCTGTGGTAGCGCGGCAAAGTCACAGCTCACGCCGTCGCCATACGTTTTGCTCTAGATTCCACATGTTTCTGCCCAGTTGCACCAAACTCACTGACATCGATCCTTGTTCACCCCCCGGCAGGGTTCCAGTGCAATACTTGGTGGGCGTGGCCTAATTCCTCAACAGCGCCCTCTAGAATATTTTTAAAAAACAGCCCCCAGTCATGCTTTATCCAAGAATAATGAAACTTGGTACACATGTGTATCTTGTCAGGATCTACAAAAAAGTCTCTTGGAGCAATGGTCCGAAGCCAAAAGGAAGTCGGCCATTTTAGGTCAAAGTCACAATTTTGTCTATTTCATTGACGTAATATCTGAGCAAACTCGTCCTAGAGCTTTCGAGATCCAGGCGTCAAACTCGGTCAGCACAATCTTGAGGCATTGAAGGTCAAAAGTTAGAAGAATTTTTCTATGTCAAAGCATGTGGACGTGGCCAAGCCTCAAATCTGGTCATTCTCCATGAAACATCAAGATGGAATAACTTCCTAATATAAGCTCCCAGCTGCACCAAAGTCACTAAGATCGATATTTCTCCATCCCTCGACAGGACTACAGTCCAATATGTAGTGGGCGTGGCCTGATTCTTCCACAGCGCCCCTAGAATTTATTTTAAAATCAGCCCCCAGCCATGCTTTATCCCAGAATTATGAAACGTGGTATACATGTGTAAATTGTCAGGACCTACAAAAAAGTATCTTGGAACCCTTGTCCAAAACCAACAGGAAGTCGGCCATTTTGGGTCAAATTGTAGTTTTGGTCATATATTTCACACCTAGCTGGTGGTTTAAAGCCACTATATCTCTCACGCCCTTGACCTAGTCAAGATGATCCTGTACTAAAAGACAGAGAATACATTGATCTGATGTGTTTTAAAACACTAGAAGTTTTCGTTGGAGGATGTAGGTGTGGTTGTAGTAGCATGGCGAATACAAGACCAGCCGACCATGTTGGAGCTCTGGAGTTTGCATGTGATTTTGAATATTTGGCAAATGCGCACCATGATAGCGATTGGGCGGACTAGCTAGACTTCACACGCTCGCCACAATAAGGCCGGTGCGGCGCTAAGCTGCGAGGGCCTCAACGCCGCTTGCAGCTTTAATTAGGCCCGAAGCAACGAAGCGCTGCGAAGGCCCTATTGTAATCGCTCGATTTCTTCATTAGGCCCGAGCAGCTAAGCGCTGCGAAGGCCTATTGTAATTGTAGTGTTTATTTATTTTTCTTCCACCCAAAGAAGTGGCCTTTTGGAGGCTTTATCATATACGAAAACTCACCAAATTTGGCGGACTCGTCAGGACTGGTGAAAAATTACGTATTTTGGGGGCGTGGCAAAAATCGCCACAGAAACGGCTCAAGAGCGCCCCCTAGAAATTTTCAAAATACCCTCCGTAATGTTAAGAGAGAGAAAACCTTCTCTTAACAGAGGAGGAGGTCTGAGATTTCAACTTTCTAAGACTTATAACTCAGTTTTGGATTTGATTCCGAAACGTTTTACACTGGATGGGAGCAGGGATGTCTTGTCTGTAAATTAGACTAACAAAGTTTCTCTGAGTAGCCTCTGTTGTTGTTTGGGAGGTGTTTTGTGTCAATTTACATACAGTTTGTGTCTTCTACCAGAGACCTCAAGGGAACCTCCTACTGTTAAGGTGTGATCTTTCAATTTACATGTATGTGTTACAAACCCCCAGGTGTGATGTGTTGTTTTGTTTTGTCAATTTAAATAGAATGGGCATGTTAGGTATTTTGTGGTGTTATTTCAGTTTCCAATTTCATATGTTGGTGCGTGGCTTGTATAAAACTTCTCGTTCTCACAGCTTTCATTCATTCAGAATTGAAAAAGACTTCTGGACAGAAGTCGAAACGTTTTCTGCAACAAATAAAGTCCAGTTGATCCTGTATTGAACGCCTTTTTTGATTTTATCATGTCCTGGACGACTGAGAATCTTCACCAGCCTCCGCATTGACCTTAGTTTTACGTAGAATCATGAAATTTGGTACAGTTTTCCAACTCACCAAGATGCACAGAAAACCCTGGCACCAATGCTGTACGATAAATGGTAAGGCGGCCATTTTGGAACGATGACCAAATTTGTACACCTTTTTGGCCGTTTACAGCCTCCGCATTTGAACAAACTCCTCCTAGGGATTTTGAGCGATTTACTTCAAACTTGGTTAATATGTACTTAGGACATGGGGAAGTAAAAGTTTATCATAATCTCGCATTTTCATGTATGCTAAAGGGGCGTGGCCAGGCCTCAAAGTTAGACATCTCACCATGAAAAACGAAACACTAATAGAACCTACACAAAAACTGTCTAATACATCAAACCTTCAGTTATTGACCCACATCCAGTCCCCCGCAAAACTGTATGGTCAAATCATGACATCACTTAAGCCACGCCCCCTGACAACAGGAAGTGTAAAGTTTTACGTTGAACGGTCCATATCGGACCCCTGTTACCTAATCAGCGTGGCATTGTGTCCAGTGACCGAAGACATGTTGGTGTAACAAGCATTCCAATACTGTTCGTTTTTGGTGGAGCATGTGGGCGTGGCGACGTGGCGAAGTAAGACATAACGCCATCACCATACGTTTGGTTCTAAAATCCACAGATTTGATCCGAGGAGTACCAAAATCAGTATGATCGATCATTGCCCACTCCTTGAACATGTGTCTATGCTAATTAGCATATAGACTTCACAGCGCCCCCTAGAATATTTAAAAACAACAGCCCCAAGCCATTTTTGGCCCGATTATTCTGAAACTCGATGAATATATGTATCTTCTCAAGATCTACGAAAAACTCTCTTGGAGCACTGGTCAAAAACAAACACGAAGTCGGCCAATTTGGGTCAAAGGTCATTTTCCGGCGTTTTTGAATTACATATTTAAACAAACTCCTCTTAGGGATTTTGAAGGATTGCCTTCAAACTTGGTCAATATGCCCTTAACACATTGGACAATAAAAGTTATGAAAAGCTTGCGTTTTCATTTATGCTAAAGGGCCAGGCCTCAAACTTGCATTTCACGCCATAAATTTCAAACCGCTATAACTTTCACATTGAAAGACTAAAATGTACAAAACTTGGCATGAGTCATCCCTGTTGAATGCCCGACGATCCTCTGTGGTCATGTTGTGATGTCATTGAAGCCCCGCCCCCTCAGAACAGGAAGTTACTTTTTTATTGGATTACTACAGTTATATCTCAGTGACACATTATCCAATCTGCACGAGATTTATTGTGATTCATCAGTGAACACTTCTACACACATTGATAATGTTATGTAAATTTTTACTGCATAGCACCCCCTATATTATTACTACAGTTATATCTTAGTGATACATTATCTGATCTACACAAGATTTATTGTGCTTTATCAGTGAACACTTCTACACACATTGATAATGTTATGTAAATTTTTTAAACCATAGCGCCACCTACATTATTACTACAGTTATATCTTAGTGATACATTATCCGATCTGCACGAGATTTATTGTGCTTTATCAGCGAACACTTCGACACACATTGATAATGTTGTGTAAATTTTTACTCCATAGCGCCCCCTATATTATTACTAGAGTTATATCTCAGTGAAACATCATCCGATCTCCACGAGATTTATTGTGCATCATCAGTGAGACCTTGTGGACACATTGATATTATGGTTTAACATATGACTCCAGAGCGCCCCCTAGATAATTCAAACTGTTTTATCTCAGTGAGACATCATCCGATCTGAACCATATTTATTGTGCAACATCAGTGAGCCCTTGTGGACACATTGATATGGTGGGCTAACATTTAACTCAAGTGCGACCCCTACATTATTTCTATAGTTATATCTCAGTGATACATCATCCGATCTGAACCAGATTTATTGTGCATCATCAGTGAGCCCTTGTGGACACATTGATATGGTGGGCTAACATTTGACTCAAGTGCGCCCCCTACATTACTTCTATAGTTATATCTCAGTGATACATCATCCGATCTGAACCAGATTTATTGTGCATAATCAGTGAGACCTTGTGGACACATTGATATTGTTGTTTAACATATGACTCCAGAGCGCCCCCTAGATTATTCAAACTGTTATATCTCAGTGATACATCATCCGATCTGAACCAGATTTATTGTGCATCATCAGTGAACACTTCTACACACATTGATAATGTTATGTAAATTTTTACTCCATAGCGCCCCCTATATTATTACTACAGTTATATCTTAGTGATACATTATCCGATCTGCACGAGATTTATTGTGATTCATCAGTGAACACTTCTACACACATTGATAATGTTATGTAAATTTTTACTCCATAGCGCCCCCTATATTATTACTACAGTTATATCTTAGTGATACATTATCTGATCTACACAAGATTTATTGTGCTTTATCAGTGAACACTTCTACATACATTGATAATGTTATGTAAATTTTTATACCATAGCGCCACCTACATTATTACTACAGTTATATCTTAGTGATACATTATCCGATCTGCACGAGATTTATTGTGCTTTATCAGCGAACACTTCGACACACATTGATAATGTTGTGTAAATTTTTAATCCATAGCGCCCCCTATATTATTACTAGAGTTATATCTCAGTGAAACATCATCCGATCTCCACGAGATTTATTGTGCATCATCAGTGAGACCTTGTGGACACATTGATATTATGGTTTAACATATGACTCCAGAGCGCCCCCTAGATAATTCAAACTGTTTTATCTCAGTGAGACATCATCCGATCTGAACCATATTTATTGTGCAACATCAGTGAGCCCTTGTGGACACATTGATATGGTGGGCTAACATTTAACTCAAGTGCGACCCCTACATTATTTCTATAGTTATATCTCAGTGATACATCATCCGATCTGAACCAGATTTATTGTGCATCATCAGTGAGCCCTTGTGGACACATTGATATGGTGGGCTAACATTTGACTCAAGTGCGCCCCCTACATTACTTCTATAGTTATATCTCAGTGATACATCATCCGATCTGAACCAGATTTATTGTGCATAATCAGTGAGACCTTGTGGACACATTGATATTGTTGTTTAACATATGACTCCAGAGCGCCCCCTAGATTATTCAAACTGTTATATCTCAGTGATACATCATCCGATCTGAACCAGATTTATTGTGCATCATCAGTGAACACTTCTACACACATTGATAATGTTATGTAAATTTTTACTCCATAGCGCCCCCTATATTATTACTACAGTTATATCTTAGTGATACATTATCCGATCTGCACGAGATTTATTGTGCTTTATCAGTGAACACTTCTACACACATTAATAATGTTATGTAAATTTTTACTCCATAGCGCCCCCTAAATTATTACTACAGTTATATCTTAGTGATACATTATCCGATCTGCACGAGATTTATTGTGCTTTATCAGCGAACACTTCGACACACATTGATAATGTTGTGTAAATTTTTACTCCATAGCGCCCCCTATATTATTACTAGAGTTATATCTTAGTGAAACATCATCCGATCTCCACGAGATTTATTGTGCATCATCAGTGAGACCTTATGGACACATTGATATTATGGTTTAACATATGACTCTAGAGCGCACCCTAGATGATTCAAACTGTTATATCTCAGTGAGACATCATCCGATCTGAACCAGATTTATTGTGCAATATCAGTGAGCCCTTGTGTACACATTGATATGGTGGACTAACCTTTAACTCAAGTGCACCCCCTACATTATTTTTCAAACTGTTACATCTCATTGCTAGATCATCTGATCTGTTCCACATTTACTGTGTCATATGTCAGCACTTCTAAACACATATATTGTTATTATTTGCTAACTGTTCTTGGCAAACGGGTATCGGATAGGCACGACAGAGTTTGAGGTGGCGACCGAGCAGACGAGCTGGAGCTCCCACGGTCGCCGCAATAAGGTCGGAGCTGCGCTAAGCTGCGAGGGCCTCAATGTTGCTTGCAGCTTTAATTAGGCCCGAAGCAGCGAAACGTTTCGAAGGCCCTATTGTAATCGCTCAATTTCTTCATTATTATTCTTCTTCTTCTTCCGTCACTTCGCGCGGCTGTTTGGGGCATTTAACATATTCAAAAACTCACCAAACTTCACCCAAAATTGTCCCCCAACTAAAATTTTTGGATTCTGGTGTAATCGCAAGTGGGCGTGGCCAAACTGCTCTATAGCGCCCCCTAACGTGAGTTGGAGGAAACTGTAAGTCGTACAGATCTGAAACTCGGTACATAGGTAGATCTCCCAATTCAAGAAAAAAAGTCTCTTGGAGGTACCCTCTAAAATGCACAGGTAGGTGGCCATTTTGGGTCAAAGGTCAAATTTTGGTCATTTTTCAGTTTTACTCATGTCGAACTTTGACGAACTCCTTCTCAGGCGTTCGACCTATCGGCTTCATTTTTGGTCAGAATGCAGGTAATGCATGGGGTTTTAAAAATTATCAATAAAATTGACTTTTTGTATATGTTCAGGGGGCGTGGTGGAGCGGTGAACTTGGCGTACTCGCCAAAACAAACGAAACGCTATAACTTTGTCATTAAAAGGTCAATTGGTGCCAAACTTGGCATGAGGGATCCTGGTTGGATGCCTGACGATCCTATGTTGTCATAGTCTGACCTCACCTAAGCCCCGCCCCCTCAGAGCAGGAAGTGACTTTTTTTGCTTGGAAAAGTCCAACTCTGGCTCTCTTTATCTAATCAAGATGATCTTGTGTCACATGACTGATAACGTTTTAAAGCGCCAAGGGTTTTCAGCAGAGGGCGTGGCCGTGGTAGCACGGCGAAGTCACAGGTCACGACGTAGCCATACATTTTGTTCTAGATTCCACATGTTTCAGCCCAGTTGCACCAAGCTCACTGACATCGATCCTTGTTCACCCCCCGGCAGGGTTCCAGTGCAATACTTTGTGGGCATGGCCTAATTCCTCAACAGCGTCCTCTAGAATATTTAAAAAAAACAGCCCCTAGCCATGCTTTATCCCAGAATAATGAAACTTGGTACACATGTGTATCTTGTCAGGATCTACAAAAAAGTCTCTTGGAGCAATGGTCCGAAGCCAAAAGGAAGTCATCCATTTTAGGTCAAAGTCACAATTTTGTCTATTTCATTGACGTCATATCTGAGCGAACTCGTCCTAGTGCTGTCGAGATCCAGGCGTCAAACTCGGTCAGTACAATCTTGAGGCATTGAAGGTCAAAAGTTGTTAAAAGAATTTTTCTATGTCAAAGCATGTAGGCGTGGCCAAGCCTCAAATCTGGCCATTCTCCATGAAACATCAAGATGTAATAACTTCCTAATATAAGCTCCCAACTGCACCAAACTCTCTAAGATAGATATTTGTCCATCCCTCGACAGGACTGCAGTCCAATATATAGTGGGCGTGGCCTGATTCTTCCACAGCGCCCCCTAGAATTTATTTTAAAAATCAGCCCCCAGCCATGCTTTATCCCAGAATTATGAAACGTGGTATACATTTGTAAATTGTCAGGACCTACAAAAAAGTCTCTTGGAGCCCTGGTCCAACACCAACAGGAAGTCGGCCATTTTGGGTCAAAGGGTAGTTTTGGTCATAAATTTCACACCTTTCTAGTGGTTTAAAGCCACTCTATCTCTCACGCCCTTGAACTAGTCAATATGATCCTATGCTAGAAGACAGATAATACATTGATCTGATATGTTTTAAAACACTAGAAGTTTTAGTTGGAGGATGTGCGCGTAGTTGTGGTAGCATGACGAATACAAGACCAGCAGGTGATGCTGGAGCTCTGGAGTTTGCATGAGATTTTGAAAATTTGGCAAATGCGCACCATGATGGCGACTGGGTGGACTAGCTAGAGTTCCCACGCTCGCCACAATAAGGCCGGAGCGGCGCTAAGCTGCGAGGGCCTCAACGCCGCTTGCGGCTTTAATTAGTCCCGAAGCAGCAAAGCGCTACGAAGGCCCTATTGTAATCGCTCGATTTCTTCATTAGGCCCGAAGCAGCGAAGTGCTACGAAGGCCCTATTGTAATCGCTCGATTTCTTCATTATTATTATTAGGCCCGAAGCAGCGAAGCGCTGCAAAGGCCCTATTGTAATCGCTCGATTTTTTCATTATTCTTCTTCTTCCGTCATTTCGCGTGGCTGTTTGGGGCCTTTAACCTATTCAAAAACTCACCAAGCTTCACCCAAAATTGTCCCCCAACTAAAATTTTTGGATTCTGGTGTAATCGCAAGTGGGCGTGGCCAAACTGCTCTATAGCGGCCCTTAACGTGAGTTGGGGGAAACCGTAGGTCGTACAGATCTGAAACTCGGCACATAAGTAGATCTCCCCAATTAAAGAAAAAAAGTCTCTTTGAGGTACCCTCTAGAATGCACAAGTAGGCGGCCATTTTGGGTCAAAGGTCAAATTTTGGTCATTTTTCACTTTTACTCATGTCGAACTTTGACGAACTCCTTCTCAGGCGTTCGACCTATCGGCTTCATTTTTGGTCAGAATGCAGTTAAGGCATGGGGCTTTAAAAATTATCAATAAAATTGACTTTTCGTATAGGTTAAGTTAAAGGTCAATTGACACCAAACTTGGCATGAGGGATCCTGGTTGGATGCTTGACGATCCTATGTTGTCATACTATGATATCACCTAAGCACCGCCCCCTCAGAACAGGAAGTGACTTTTTTTGCTTGGAAAGGTCCAACTCTGGCTCTCTTGACCTAATCCAGATGACCTTGGGTCACATGACTGATAACAAGTTGGTCTCACTTATTTTAAAGCGCCAAGGGTTTTCAGCAGAGGGTGTGGCCGTGGTAGAGCGGCGAAGTCACAGGTCACGCCATAGCCATACGTTTTGCTCTAGATTCCACATGTTTCAGCCCAGTTGCACCAAACTCACTGACATCGATCCTTGTTCACCCCCCTGAAGGATTCCAGTGCAATACTTTGTGGGCGTGGCCTAATTACTCAACAGCACCCTCTAGAATATTAAAAAAAACAGCCCCCAGCCATGCTTTATCCCAGAATAATAAGACTTGGTACACATGTATATCTTGTCAGGATGTACAAAAAAGTCTCTTGGAGCAATGGTCCGAAGCCAAAAGGAAGTCGGCCATTTTAGGTCAAAATCACAATTTTGTCTATTTCATTGATGTCATATCTGTGCGAACTCGTCCTAGAGCTTTCGAGATCCAGGCGTCAAACTCGGTCAGTACAATCTTGAGGCATTGAAGGTCAAAAATTGTTAAAATAATTTTTCTATGTCAAAGCATGTGGGCGTGGCCAAGC
>JBBPBX010022382.1:0-35738 GCA_038048925.1 Garcialebias charrua
CGTGCTTCCCGACCCGTGCTCCTTGCAACAAGGCTGAGGAGAGCAAATGCATACACTCGAGGGAGCAAATTACACCGGCACGAGGAACTTCAAAGGAACGAGGAACGAGGAGCCAGGGACGCGCGCGGCTCGCAGCTCGCTCCTTTGGGCAGATGAGAGCAACAACAGGTCCGCAGCGGTGTTATAAAATAAATAATAAATAAAATCAGAGCGCTGGTCCATATACAGTACACACAAATGCACCAGGAAATATGCAGGAAATATGCAGTTTTCTCCTACTCTCTCTCATAAACCTCCATGGAAACGCACTCCTACCTTTCTGCTTTCTGGGTGGAGATGTCACAAAAGTCACATGACCCTTCGGGACTCTTCGGCCAGGTTTCCGGATTCATTCGGGAATGTTTTTTTTTTTTTTTTTTTTTTTAACCCTCGCCTGGCCCAAATGCAAAAATGAAAATAAAATTCATAAAATACTACAGTAATTCTCCAATATGGTGAATTGTTACTGTCACGGTGGGTGTTGTCCTTTAAGGATGATATATTGACGAATGTTTAGATTAATTATAATAAATCATTGTTATTTTGAACAGTTGTCCCAGATGTTTTAATCAGTGCAAAAGCGAACCTGCGTGGCCTTAAAGCAATAAGGTAAATTCTCTGGGTGAAATTCCCAGGGTGGCGTTGTTTAACAACTTATGATCAAATTAGTGTCATGCTCTCAGGGCATGAATAATGCCACAGTCTTAAGTCGGAAAATTTATGCTAGCACTACTACGAACACTCGTTTTTCAACACAAACGTACATACTATTTCATAAACATGCTCAGAAACTTGTTTACAAACTGTTAGCTAACACACTTTCATCTAAAAACACATACCAGTGCTGTATTTTCTGTATGTTCTGTACAACTTTACTGTTCGTTAGTCAGCTCGTAAGTCCGGAACCTCGTATGTCGATGCGCTCGTAAGTCGGGACTACCTGTAGTCTACTTTAGCTGCATGTGTTCGAGAGACACAGACAGTGAGGACCATTAAACAACTTTTAAAGCAGCGATGTGAATCCAGATTTAATAATGCGGGTGCTGGAAGTATTTGGTTTGCTTTGCAAAACATCATATACAGTATTTATGTAGAAACCATTTGCATCCCCATTTGCACATTCTCATTGAGCTAAAATAAATAAATAACAGTGTCTTTTTAGATGGAGCTAAAGCAGGCCATATAAATGTGGCTGGAAAAAACAACAGAGAACAGTCACAGTATCGGAAGTGTAGAAACAAAAAAAGGACAACAAACTAATCTGATTATAAAATGTGAAGTGGTCCTTTGGGAAAAACAGAGTCTTTATTAATTTACAAAAAAAGATGCAGCAAAATTGAACAGCGCCAAACTATGAGAACCTGTTCTACACCTGACCTTGTTGCATAAAGTTATTTGTTGCGGTTTTCCCCTCAAACTGAAAAGGAAGAGGAGCCCTTTGTCAGACAAAACCAAAGACAGACAATACTCTGTACTGTATATGTATACCAAAACCGAAATCTATGAACAGATTGGTGATGAATGCAAACACCACATACCTTTAATGGACATGCTACAGTATGAAGACAGAGCAATATACAAGACAGAAGATTAGTACGTTGGTGCATTCAAACAAAAGAACAGCATTGACATGCATCAAAATTTGGTGGGATAAAAACTAATCCTAGAGTAATTCTTATCATTCACCTGTATTTTAGGAATGAGAATTTGGAGTGTGCTGCAGCCTGCTGGCTGCTCTGTACTTTTTCCTGGGAGCTCTTAGATCTTTTGGATGACTGTCAAAGGGGGCAGAGTGCCTTTACAAAATACTTTTTTTTTTTCAAGCATCTTCCACTGCCAAAGATGGAAGCAAAGAAGGACCGGCACAATGAAAAAGACAGATTTACATATGCAGTACAGGCAAAATTGAGCGCTGAAGTGACAGTTGCTTAAAATATTTATTTACCGCACGGTCATGAGTGAAAACATTGTAATGATTGAGTTCAGGCAGATATTAATCAGTTGTTTTTCCAATATCAAGAGTTACGTGATAATTTTTTAAAATATTTTCGTTAGGAATTCTATGAATTCAGTCTGTCGTGATAAACAATAAATCAATTAATCGCATGATAAATGAAAATTATCTACCTCGTTTTCATTTATCAGCTTTATAATTTCTTCGTGTCTTTCTCTTTCTACTGAAGACACTGGATGATAAAAGGCTCAACGTCGGTGCTCGTCACTGACCCCTCGCTTTCTCTTTTTGCTTCAAAATCAATTTTAACCATCCAAAAGTCATGTTTTTGCATCGTTAAAAGCAGATAAGCTGAGAAGCTAAGCTATGAGCTAACAGGCCAACCTCGGGAAAAAATCTCCGTCTTGTAAAAGCTCCAAAATTCACAGTTGAAACCTGTGCCTTCATGTAAAAAGTTCTTTGTCTGCAAAAAGAAGCTGAGAACTTGTTTACTGATTTTTTTTAAAGCTTTATGTGAAAATTGCTATGCTAAAGAGCTCAAACCACACCGAGCGTCTGCCATTTTGCGAACTAAAAAGAGACAGCCCATGTCACGTCAAGGGGCCTCCCTCCCATTTTTTAGAGACACGCTGCTCGCTCCCTGACTATCCATCCTTGGGTTCAAACATTCTAATACTGACATCCAGTGGTCAAAAAAGGTACTTTACACCAAATTAACCAACATTCTTCTTAAAATTGACAATTACTAAATATTGTCAAATTTCAAACAATATTATCGTTTATCGCAATAATTTATGAGAGAATTCATTCAACCTTTATTTAGTCAGGTAAATCTTATTGAGCCTCAAGGGCTCATTTACGAAAGCGACCTGCTACAAACTAAAGAATGATGAACATCAATGATACAAATACATTAAACAGTAAACAAAAGAAAAGAAAAAGTAGCAAAAACATTATAAGGTAGATGTACAAAAAAAATCAAAGACAGGAACATATCTGCATTGGTTTTTGCCAGGATTCCAACAGATTCTGAAAACCATCCAGAGAGGTCAGGGCCGAGAGCTTCAGATCTTTTTGTAAGATATTCCAGGAAGCAGGAGCAGAGTAGGAGAAGGCCCTTTTTCCAAGTTCAGTCCTCACTGAGGGGACACTGCAGGTGATCATGTCCTGAGAGGCTGCACTCACGCAAAGACATGTAGGAGGAGATGTATGAGGGCAGCAGACCAAGCAGTGATTTGAAGATGAAAATGTACCAGTGGAAGAGTCTGCGTGAGGTTAATGATGTCCAATTAACCAGTGAATACAGGGTGCAGTGGTGGGTACGATAATCACAGCCAGTTATGAATCTTAGTGCACCATGATAGACAACATCCAACATCCGCAGGGTGCTTGTAGGAGCATTCATGTATAGAATGTCACCGTAATCAATGGAGGGCAGGAAAGTCACAGATACAAGGCGTTTCCTAGCATTCAGTGTTAGACATGATTTATTTCTGAAAAAGAAACCCAGTTTAACTTTCAGTTTCTTCACTAGGTTTTCCACGTGGAGTTTAAATGAGATATGTGAATCGACCAGGATACCCAAATATTTATAGGAATCAACAAACTCAATAGTGACACCATTTGAGGAAAGAATCAGAGAAAGAACTGCTGGGACCGATTTCCTACTTGAAAAAACATCTCTTTGGTTTTATCAGCATTTAGGACAAGTTTGAGACGGAACAAATCTGACTGAATGGTGTCAAAAGCGGATTGCAGTAACTTGAAAGCCTTAGCTACTGTTTTAGCTCGGCAATAAACAACTGTATCATCAGCATAGAAATGTAAGGATGCATCAGGGATGCTCTGACCTACATTAGCTATGTAGATTGTAAAGAGGGTTGGTCCTAAAACTGAGCATTGTGGTACACCATTTTTAACTGTTAAATAGCTGAAAAAAGTACCGTTATGTTGGACACATTGCCTCCGATTGGAAAGATAATTAGAAAACCAACCGATGTTGTGATCAGAGAACCCGATTTCTGAGAGCTTATGACACAGGATGTTATGATCCACAGTGTCAAAAGCTTTAAATAGGTCTAAGAAAAGTGCAGCACAATAATCCTTAGCATCCAATGCTTCAACAACATCATTAAGAACCTTCAGAGAAGCAGTTGTTGTGCTATGTTTTTTCCTGAAACCAGATTGATGGAGAGGTAAGATGTTAAATGAGTCCAGATAATTTTTGATCTGAGAGTTTATCAGTTTTTCTAGAACCTTGGCTAAAATGCAGAGTTTAGAGATCGGTCGATAATTGTTCAGTGAGGTGGGATCACCTCCCTTCAGCAAAGGAAGAACAAAGGCTGTTTTCCAAGCATCCGGAATGGTGTTTTGGCTTATGGACAGATTAAAGATGTGAGTCACAGGGACTGTGATGATATGAGCAGCCAGCCTTAAGAAATAAGGAGGAAGTTCATCTTGACCTGCAGATTTTTTAGGATCAAGATCTTTTAACAGTTTATTTACCTCACGGACTGAGAACGGAGAAAAGGAGAAGGTGTGATTAACTGAGGATTTACTTGTAGGAGGGATTTGATTTGTAAAAGTTTGGTTATTAGATGAAGTGGCTGATTTTCCATTTGTAACTGTGTCAAATAATGAACTAGAAGCAACAAAATGTTTGTTGAAACAGTTCAGGATCTCGTGCTTATTTGACACAGGAACAGAATCAACAAGAAGTTGTGATGGGAGGTCAGATGATTGGGGGGTGCCTGAGAGAGATTTGATGGTTTTCCAGAATTTTTTAGGGTCGTTTAGATTTTTGGAGGTCTGAGATAAGAAGTAATTACGTTTTGCAGCTTTGATGGCAGTTGTGCATTTATTCCTCAGCTGCCGAAATTTCAACCAATCAGTGTCTGAGTGTGATTTTCTTGCTGCGGCCCAAAGATGATCTCTCCTGTGCAGGAGGTCAGCTAGTTCAGGAGTAAACCAGGGGCTGTCACGGCCCTTTATCCTGAACTGCCGGAAAGGAGCATGTTTGTTTACAAAGAAAATGAAACTATTATGAAAATAGTTCCAAGCGGTGTTCACGTCGTTGATTAGTAGAATACGTTGCCAATCAAAGTGGGATAGATCCCAGAGGAATGACTGTTCACAGAAACGTTTCAAATCCCTTTTTTGAATTATTCTGGGCTCAGCAGGTGGAAGTTTAGTAGATCTAAGAGCTGCTATTACGGAATGATCACTCAAAATGTTAGCAAATACACCTGTTCCAGGAAATTTATGAGGTGCATTTGTGAAAAACAGATCTAAGGTGGAAGATTTTTCGGGACATTTTTTGTTTGGTCTGGTGGGAGAATCGATAAGTTGTGTTAGATTGAGAGATAGGCAACATTCCTTGAATTTATCACAGAGAATAAATCGCCCAGCAAAATTTGTTATCGTAACAGGCCTACTTTGAATGAATAATAATTCCTTCACTCAAATGTAGTCATTTTTTGTGTTTTTCTGTCAGTTTCTGATAGGATGTGAGTATACATTGTCACAACTATAGTGTTGCAGGAATAGACCCACAATGCAGAATGAGGAGAGGAGATCAAAAAGAATTTGAAACTTTATTACTATGATACTGAGAATTTAAAAGCTGACGTGGCTGCAAACTAGGAATACCTTAATACCCTACACTAGTAGACTCACTGGAGACCAAGACAGGAGCAGAAATATTAACTGACATAATCAGGATCAAAGAAGACAATAAATGAAAAACTAACTTTGTGAGGGTATAAATAAACCTGAGCTAACACAACATGAAACACTTGAGCTGATAACAAAAAAAAGGGAGCTGGTGAGAGTGGGCAGGGCACCAGCCAAGAACCAAATGAAGAGTGAATAAACTAAAAAACCTGTAAACCCAAAATACTGCTGTCTAACCTTTAACTACCTTTTTATTTCCAGCTCCTGTTCAAGTTTGTTTGTCTGCCTTTGTGTTCTACTTTCAGAATTACTTTGAGGATTTGTTGGGGCTTTTGTGTCAGTCAGTACAAGTTATTGGTGTCAATATTTCCAGCAACATGACAAACACCCTAAAATATTTCATTCTTAAATTGTTACTAAGATTACAACAGATAAAAAAAAGGTTGATGTGAACTTTTTTAAGATGATCTCTAAGGTTAGAAAATTAAGTCTGAAAAACAAACAAAAAAAATTGATTCTACTATGTAGAAACAAGTGGTACGCTGATGTCCCTCGTCGCTGAGAGATTTGAGTTGTGATTGTTTGTAGTTTTTGAGATGAGTATTTTTCTGGACTGGAACTGAACAGGGAATGCAAGTAAATCTTAATGTTTTTGGGGCAACATGGTGCAGAGTGATGGATCCTGACCAGTAGAATGAGAAATTGAAAAACCACCATAGATTAATTGCTCCCTCTTCTCAACAGGATATGTGAGTTTGTGCCATTTTGGACAAGAGGAAGAAAAAAAAACTACCTCTCTTCTTACACAGTGTAACTTGTTCAAATATCTTGCACCAAAAAATATTAAGGTTTACTTACATTCACTGTTCAATTCCAGTCCAGAAAAACACATCTTGAAAACTAAAAACATTAACTACTCAAATCCCTCAGCAACAGGGGACATATGCGTACTACTTGGTATTCAGGTGGTAGTTCCAGGGTCTACTGTTATTAAAATCCATCCAGTTATGAGAAATCTTGCTAACAAACAGACAGACACAGGCGAGCAGGTGTTTGCCCACCTTTCATGGCAGCATTGATAGTTAATGACCATTCAGGGCAGGAAAGCTGTAAAATCACATTACATATTTACAATGGTGGACATAGCTTATCAAAAAGCTAGCTTTGCTAACCGCTAATTTGCTTGCTAAAAAATTAGCTTTGCCAACACTAAATTGCTAAACAAATTAAAAATGTATCGGAAGCTAACGCTAAAGTGCTAACTTTTATCATACACTGCTGCCGCTGACATTGTAAGACTGTCTGTAATGTGACAAAATTGTAAGTGAACACAACTCAAAATGGTTCATAAATCACAAGTAAAGTATCCATGTCCCGTTCAGAAGTAAGCTTTTAAAAATAAATCCCATCCATCAGAACCAAAGAGGCAGAGCAGAACTCTGCTGTGCTGAAGAAGTGATGCATTTATGTATGACATATCCATCGTGTCATTTCCAATAATGAATTAACTCACTTTGGCAATCCTCTTTGGGGTTAACTACTTTTATAAACTAACCACAAAGTTGCTGCACACCATCATCATTATTCTCTCAGTAATACATCTGTTTGTATTAAAGTAAAGATGAAATGTGTGAGATGGTCATGTCCCAGAGACAGTGTGAGTGTTGCAATGCATGCTGGGTAAGAATCATGTGTGCAATGTTTCTGAATGTTTACATTGTTTCTGAGTGTGAAAATAGGATATTAATGTTGGGGTTTGGTTTCTTGTTCTGGTTTGGTTCGACATTAATGTTAAAGTCTGTTATTGGTTGTACCATGAGTCAGAGACTATTTGCGATGCATATGCAAGGGAAAAAAAATGTTTTTCATTCATTCAACCTTTATTTAAACAGATAAGTCACATTGAGCCTCGAAGACTCATTTATAAGTGAGATATGTTGGACAGACAATAAAAGAAGTGAAAGATGACACATAGTGTTTGGAGAGAAAAAACACAAACACATAATGATGCTGACAATACGCAGAGGGAGGGGGACTCAAAGGCGGTTGCATGCCAGCCCGTACTGCAGAGTTCAGATAGAATCACTCTGTTCAAGGAGATCTGCGCACACTCATGGGGTGGAGCTGCCGAGGACGGCCAGAGGCGAGTCCTGAAATGATGACAGAATGTTTATTCAGCTGGGCTCCTCTGAAAAGTCTGTGGAATTCCTCAGCAGAAGGGGTGAGAGCGTCAAGTTTACAAAACTTCAGCAGGCGTGTTGAGAGAAGACGGCCTGTAAAGGCCAGTCAGTGAGACGAATTTCACATTCCGAGAACCAAATTAAGGACCATGGGAGACCGGGCTTTCAGTGTGGCTGCCCCCCGCCTGTGGAACTCTCTTCCTGACTGTCTGAGGGTCCCACAGTCTGTGGTTGACTTTAAGAGCGGCTTGAAGACCTTTCTTTTCAACCGAGCATACTCTACCTCCTCATGATTCTACTTTTGTTCTTAGTTGATACTGTTATTGATTTTACTTGTTTTATTACTTGTTTTATTGACATTTAATTTCTGTTGCACCGTGTAGCACTTTGAGATTTTCATTAATGAAAAGTGCGTTATAAATTGAATTCATTATTAAACACGATTGTTTTGGGAACAGGCAGAACTTTAATGACATCTACCTTCAGTCTGTGTCGGTCCACTCGCTTCCGAAATGTCCAAATTAAAATGACCAAACAAATGGAACATGCCTGAGAAAATCCCCGATATGTAATCCATTCAGCCAAAAGTCTGGTTTCTCGAGACATGAACCAAGCCATCATGTAAGGCAGGCAGTCTGACCAGGTCCAGATTAGCCGCTGGCGTCTTCCTTGTGTGATGATAGACCAGGAACCAGCCGAATCCAGCTGATGGTCATGATTTCCATCGCCAGATTCCCGCGTGCCTGGACCAGGTAAACAACGGGAACTGGCGGCCGGGGCGGCTCATTGTTGAAAGTCTATGGACGCTGGCGCGCGCTCACTCCACCGCTGCTCGAACCATCTCGGATAACATCAGGATGTGTGTGGTCAATGCAAGATCTGTCACCAACAAAACTTTCATCCTCAGGGATTACTTTCAAGAACACAATTTTGACTTTTTCTACATCACAAAGACTTGGATGTCGCCGGGTGAGTGCAACGCCTTGACGGAATTATTACCACCAAACTATCTGTATTTTAACGACCCGCGGCCATCCCGTCGTTGTGGTGGTGGATTATTAGCAATTTTCAAATAAACTTTTGACTGTAAACAACTGCCCATCCCGGTTTGCTGCTCCAGTTTTGAGCCAACTGTCTTTGAACTCGGTCATTTGTCTGTGAATTTATGCGCACTCGTCTACCGTCCACTTCGGTCTAAGGATTTCATCAATGAATTTTCTGATTTCTTGGTTGAAATCACACCAAAATATGATTGTGTGGTCATTTTTGGTGATTTTAATTTGCACATGTACGGTCATGAGAAGCCCATTGTTAAGGATTTTTTAGATTTATTGGACTCATTTAAGCTAATTCAGCATGTAAACGGTCCCAGCCAAGAGCGCGGACATACATTGGACCTTGTTTTAGCTCGTGATGTGACTGTTACTAATCTTGATATCGGTGACAATGTGTTTTCAGACCACATGCCAGTCCCGTTTGAGTTCACCCTCCCCCATCTAACTTCTAAGCCGTGCATTCCTGCACGTAGCAGCCAGGCCATTAACCATTTAACTGCTGCACGTTTCACAGATGTTTACAACTCTGAAATGATCATTCAGCCCCCGGTGTTTCTCTCCACCACTGAGGAGCTGACATCCTAGTTCAACCTGTCTGCTTAAAGGCTCTGGAACATGTTGCTCCTGTTAAATCTAGAAAACCAAAACTCAGAGCAGAACCTTGGCTGAATGACGTCACCAAGGCTGTTAGACAGCAATGCAGGAGGGCGGAGCGCAAATGGAGAAAAGACAGGCTGCAGGTCTCGTTTCAAATACTAAAAGATAGTTGGCGCCGTTATCAGAAAGCAGTAAAAACTGCTAAATCCCAATACTTTTCAGATATCATTGCCTCAAACTCTCAAAATCCACGAGTTCTGTTCTCCACCTTAAACTCTGTTCTCCGCCTCACTGAACTATCACCATTAGAAGCCTTGACTGAGCTGTGCGAGAACTTCCAACATTTCTTTTTAGAAAAAAAATGTGATCACCCTGGCTCTCATTTCTCCTCCAACTCATGATCCATCATCTCACCTCAATCTGTTGCTGTATTTGACCATTTTGAACCAATCTCTCTGTCTTCTCTAAAGCAGGTCATGTG
Source organism: Garcialebias charrua (assembly GCA_038048925.1). NCBI lineage: Eukaryota > Metazoa > Chordata > Actinopteri > Cyprinodontiformes > Rivulidae > Garcialebias > Garcialebias charrua. Next base: position 9,979 of record JBBPBX010022382.1, read on the forward strand.
CAACCTGAAACCATCTGGTTCCCCCATTTGATGTGGTCCCCCCTCGGCTACTAAAGGAGGTTTTTCCTACTCTAGGTTCCTCCATTCTTGCTATTGTAAATAGCAGTTTATCCACTGGTGTGGTGCCAAAAACATTAAAACATGCTGCTCTTCAACCTCTCCTGAATAAACCAAACCTTGACCCTTCAATAGTATCTAACTTCCTGCCTGTTTCCAGACTCCCATTTGTTTCTAAACTTCTAGAGAAAATAATCGAGTCCCAGTTGAAGTGCTTCTTGGAGGATCACGCTGTCCTTGAGTTATTCCAATCTGGTTTTAAACCTCTCCACAGCACTGAAACTGCCTTACTGAAGGTTTTTAATTCATTCATTCATTCAACCTTTATTTAGTCAGGTAAATCTTTTGAACCTCATGGGCTCATTTACGAAAGCGACCTGCTAAAACTAAAGAACAATGAACAGCAGTGATAGAATTTCATTAAACAATAACAAACAAACAATAGAAAACAAAAAGAGAGAAAAAAACAAAAGATTTTTTTTTTTTTTTAACAAAGTATCAAAAAACTAGCAAAACATTATAAGGTAGACGTATAAAATCAAAGACAGGAACAAATCTGCATTGGTTTTTGCCAGGATTCCAACAGATTCTGAAAACCATTTAGAGAAGTCAAGGTCGAGAGCTTCAGATCTTTTTGTAAGATATTCCATGAAGCAGGAGCAGAGTAGGAGAAGGCCCTTTTTCCAAGTTCAGTCCTCACTGACGGAACACTGCAGGTAATCATGTCCTGAGAGCGCACACTGTAGCTGCACTCACGCAAAGACATGTAGGAGGAGATGTATGAGGGCAGCAGACCAAGAAGTGATTTAAAGATGAAAATGTACCAGTGACATAATGACATATTATTATCCACAGACACTGGCGACTCTGTGTTGCTTGTCCTATTGGACCTTACATCCACTTTCGACACCATTGACCATGAGATCCTCACTGCTAGGTTGGATCAATGGGTGGGCATCACAGGGTCAGCCCTAAATTGGTTCATATCCTACCTCTCTGACAGGTCCTTTTGTGTTTCGATCAACAATTTTGGTTCTGCAATGGCGGCACTTAAGTGTGGGGTTCCGTAGGGGTCCATCCTGGGTCCTCTCCTATTCTCCTTATACCTACTGCCACTTGGTGCTATTTTCCGAAAACACAACATACCTTTCCACTTCTACGCCGATGACTGTCAAATTTACTTCCCCCTAAAACACAATGGTACATGCTCTATTCAACCTCTGCTCGACTGCCTGGGTGACATCAGGGACTGGATGGCTTTAAATTTCTTAAGTTTCAATGAAAAGAAATCTGAAGCCATGTTGTTCCCTCCCAATTACACAATCTCAAACTGAAAGTTATGCACCATAACTCATGTTCCCTGAAGGAAGGGAACAAGGTGCAACACTATTGCTATGGGAAGTGCGCCCCTGTGCGATTACCTGAAGGAATACACTCACGCCTTTACGGCAGTGGGCGTCAGCGTCACCTCAGAGGCCCCGCCCTTTGGGTACTTAAGACGCTAGCGCCCATCCAAACGGTCTCCAAGTGCACTTCACCAAGCTTTGGCATTGAAAAGGGCCAACTGTGTTGCACCTCATTCCCTTCCTTCAGGGAACATGAGTTATGGTGCATAACTTTCAGTTCCCTTTATCAGTCAGGTTCACTCGGTGCAACACTATTGCTTTGGGAACGTAATTCATTCACACCCTTGAAATGCTCAGTAAAATGCATGCTTGTGAGAACTTCTGCCTTTATACATTAGGCCTCTTTTGGCTGCTCTCTACTGTGTGTTAGAGAGGACAGCCTGAGTGACGTCACATGCAGTAACGTCCAAACTGTAATGTTTTGCAAACGTGTTTTTGAACTCCAGTTTGCAGCTGCACAGATGTCTGCAACTGATACGCCCTTGAACAGTGACCACGAGGCGGCCAAGCCTCGAGTGGAGTGGGCATGTACCCCAGAGGGAACCTGTTGACCTTTGCTACTGTACGCCCTTTTAATGGCCTCAGTCACCCAGTGTGAGAGGCGCTGTTTTGACAGGGCCCTACAAGCAGCCGGGTTAGCAAAACATACAAACTGCTGGTTTGTTTTCCTCCAATCAGCTGTTCTTTCAATGTAAGCACCCAAGGCCCTGAAGGGGCAGAGTGCTCTCAACCTCCTCTGTTCCTCAGTGAGGACGGGAGCAGGAGGAAATGAAGAAAGTTCAAAGTCCAGACTTCTGGTATTCAAAGTTAGAACCTTTGGGTCATATGCGGGGTTAGGATGTTGGGTGACCTTTGACCCATCAGGGGCAAACTTTGTACACATTGGGTGCACAGATAAAGCGTGGAGATCACTTACACGTTTAGCTGAGCAAAGAGCCAAGAGCAGAGCAGTTTTATAAGATAGCAAACCTATCTTAATGTTGCTCAGAGGTTCGAATGGGGACTCACAAGCATTCAGGACTAACTGGAGATCCAAGTCAGGTGCCAGAGTCCTGGGGGGTCTTTTCCTCAATACGCCCTTCATTCATTCAACCTTTATTTATACAGACTAGCCTCGTTGAGCCACGGGGACTCATTTACAAGAGGGACCTGTCTTACTCACACCCAGGGCCAATTTAGAGTTACCAATCAGCCTAACATGCATGTTTTTGGACTGTGGGAGGTGAAGTATTAATGTTTTTCTGACTAAATGTTTATCAATTTTTAAGAGTTAATGCTTAATGCAACACCAAAAAAACATTTTAGTTTTTCATTAAAGCCTTGAAGAGGGGGGGTTTTGTGTGGCTTTGCTTTGAAGGTCCAGAGTTTTCTTTGAAAGATTAAGGGTCCAATCCTTCTCGAAAAACTGGTCTTTGATGGAATGAATGCATATCACCCATCTCACTTCAAGCCTTGCAGTTCTTCTGAAAGGGAGTTAGGCAAATAAATAGTTTGTAAAGATGTTGATGAGCACAGCTCAGCAATTAAGGGCAAACTGACCTTGTAGCTGATAGATGAAACAGAAAGCTTTTGGCAGTGCCTGGTACTGTCTTGAAAAACAAAGTTTGATTGAAAACATGTTTGATGGGACTGAATGAGTCATGTACTCACAACGGTATAAATAGAGAAGCGCTCGGATAAACAATTCGGAGTCTACCGTGGGTTTTTGATCCAAACGCCCGGTGTGCATTGATGACTTTCTCTCGCCGAGAACAGAGCGGCTCCCCTGTTCAAAGTGTCAAAGGTGAGAAAATACTGTAATTTGTTACACGTCAATGTCTAAGCTTGTGTGTATTTTAAGTTTTACTGTGGCGAGATTAAACAGACACTTTTAAATCTTAGCAGGAAACTTGTGTGTGTGTTGAACATGTACATCTGAGGTGATTTGTACAACTGTATGTGTTTTTTCCTTTTTCTGTCACAAGACTTCTTTAATAAATATTCATTATTGTTGAGGAAATCTGTGTCTGTTTTCTTCTAAACAAGTGTGCCCACCTTTCACGGACCGACAAAGATGTTAAAACATTAACCATTTGGGTTTATCTGAAATATCATAAAGCAGGAGGAAACCGGAGCACCCGGAGAAAACCCACGCATGCACGGAGAGAACATGCAAACTCCACCCAGAAAGGCCCCCGGACCAGGATTTGAACCAGGGACCTGCTTGCTGAGAGGTAGCAGCTCTACCAGTTGTGCCATTCATGAACCGTATCATGAGAGGGTGTGCACCAGGTGTCCCCCCCCCAGCCTTCGTGGCAAGCCGAGATGGCTGACAAAAACACCTTAATGGTGGAAAATGAGCGGCCTTTATATAGCAGGTCCTGTAGAAAGGTAAGAAGCTGGACCAGGTCACAGGAATATGGGACAATATTCCTTTCCATGCACCAAGCCTCAAAAACACGCCATTTGCGAGCGTAGAGAGTCTGTGTTGACACTGCTCTTGCTCCCTGAATCGTGTTTTTCACATTGCTGTGGAGGCCTGAGGCCATCAGTTTGTTCCTTTCAGCAACCAAGCTGAGATCTGCCACAGTTCTGGACGTAAGTGGAGAAGCTGCTCGTGTGGTTGAGTCAGCAGGTCCTTGTAGGGGAACAGCCACCAGTGTATCAGCATTGAGCACACCTCTGAGGGCCACGGGCTCCATGGCCACCTGGGAGCCAACAATATTAGGGAGGGGTCTCCCTTACATGTGTGTTCCCGTGTCACCTGAATTGGAGGTGCAGAGGGAGAGGTGCAACTCAGCGCCCCTGCTGGCCAGCCGTGGGCCAGAGCGTCTGTGTTTGCTTCGTTTAGTGAGAGGCACAAGTCGTAGAGCGTGCAGGTTTTGCAGGAGGACAGACCTACGGATGCCCGACTGCACCGTGGCCAGATCTGGTCCACAAGCCTTTGGTTTTGCCTCTGTTCTGGGGTTAGAAGAAGCCCTCCTGAGAGAGCCTCTGTCTCGTGGTTTGAGCTACCCGGGGTGCATGCCACCTTCCGTGACAATAGCCCTGGGGCAGGCTACATGAGCGTCTCGTGTTTCACAGATGGGTGATCTGGCCTCAATTCCAGGAAGCTGATGGGTAATCTCGTGTCCTGTTGTTTCCAGAGGACCTGGGCAGTCCAGTCTCTGTGGACCATTCCCCATCCCCCCTTGGATACGGCAGGGTTGGTTAACCAGTGGTGGGCACAGACCGCTAGAGAGCGCTAAAGCGCTAATCCGCTTACAGTGGACCTAAACTTTTTGTCAGCGTTTTTGTGGTTTGACTAACTTTTATAATTCATAAGCGGATTTGTGCTATTTTTATTTAAAATGCAGTACCGCTAATAACTAATTATCTATCAGTAAAAACCAATAAACTTATTTACAAGCTCTTATGCTGGCTCCGTAGCTGCTTGTTTTACCTTTTTCCCCTCCCTCACCGAAAAGAGCAGAGAGAAGGGAGGGTTGGAGGGGGAGGGAGCAGAGCGGAGAACAGACTCGGATCTACCATGTGCCTAGGGATCCCATTTCAGCAGGGGCACCGGCCCGCCGCGCCCCGGCCAGTCACCTACATCCCTAACATTGATCCTGCTTGTTAATGTACATTTAACATAAAAATAATTATAGTTACGATGAAAACGATCATTAAATACGCAATACAAAAACCGGTCGATTTCTTTATCCCCCTACTAAAAATGGACTATTCCATCTTGACATCTTCCGGGTCAGAGGTGAACTCGGAGGCTAATTCTGTGGCTAGCTGATTGTGCTGGGTTTCTTGGATAAATCCGCAGAGAACCCCGCTGTTTCAAGCCAAATTAACGCGGCCGGAGGATTTTATTGTGTGTTTTGTGTCGACCACTCGACGGTGAGTCGTTAGTTTTATGTATTTTAGTTACTTTTCATTAAATCTGTTGACTACCTATAGAATGTTGACATCTTCCGGGTCAGAGGTGAACTGGACGCTAACTCTGTGTCTAGCTGGTTGGTTGTGCTGGGTTACTAATGGATAAATCCGCAGAGAACCCCGCTGTTTCAAGCCAAATTAACGTGGCCGGAGGATTTTATTGTGTGTTTTGTGTCGACCACTCGACGGTGAGTCGTTAGTTTTATGTATTTGGGTTACTTTTATGTATAAATGCGGTGGCGACACACCCGTGTATTTGAGATTTAAAAGTGGTTTTAGGGATTAAAAGATCATTCTCTTTTTTGTTAATTTTGTGGCCGAATAGAATATATGTACGTAAAGTATTAAATAAATCCTTTGATTTTTGTAATTTCATCCTTTTAGGATCATTTTAGTTACTTTTCAGTTGGCAGTGTAGTGCAAATATTGCATAACGCTGCCGGCTACCAATTGTCGAATATAAATAGCGGATTAGATTAGCTTCCCCTAATTTTCATAAGACATTTGTGCTTTTGAAATTGTGGACCTAAAAAAATTAATAAGCGTTTTAGAAATTGTGGAACTAACTTTTTGATTAGCGTTGCCCACCACTGGTTAACACGCAGAACAATGCTCGACCCAGTGAGGCATCTGTTGTGGACACTGGGGGGGTCCCTCTGGGGCCCCAGGGTTGCTGGACACCCTGAGCTGATCAGGGTCCTCCCTGTTCACCCGAAGGGGCAGGGCGCATACGCTTGCTTAGCCATATTTGCAGAACACGTATTTTTAGTAGCGCGTACAGTGCGCAGGGCATGGCTGCCTTGAAGGGGCCCAAGAGGTGTCAGGAGAGTGTGAGGGTCACTCTCTGACCCCGTTAAGAGCTCTCACAGAAGCGTATTGAAGAGATACGCTTCCCTGAAGGACATGCTTTGGACAAAATGGTGATGACTCGTACACCCAGAAATACGGTAATCTGTGGTGGAGTCAGAGTGCTTTTCTGCAGTTTTATGACGGAGCTGAAAGCCTCCCGATGAGGGGTCATTATTCAAAAGTGCAACTGGGCTTGTGCACTGAGCTTGGTCACATATTTCAGATCCACTGATTGTGTTTGGCCTTCTGGTTTTACAGGCTGGGAAGCCTGTCTCAGTTTGAGCACTTAGAGCTTTAAATTTTTTATTTTTCTGCTTAGCACCTACAGATCAGGACCAATTCACGAGGTCCAGACTCTCTTGGGCACGAGGAAAAATTATCCGAGTCGGCCAGGGTGCATTGTTTGTATTGTGACGACCAAAGGTGGGCACCAGACCGCTAGGGAGCGCTAATGCGCTAATCCGCTTATAGCGTACCTAAACAATTTATCAGCGTTACAGCGGTTTGACTAACTTTTATAATTCATAAGCGGATTTTGCGCTATTTTTATTTAAAATGCAGTACCGTTAATAACTAATTATCTATCAGTAAAAACGAAAAAACTTATTTACAGGCCCGGACGACTGCTAACAGACCATATCCTGTCAGCGCCGGATGTGGTCCGTGACAAAAAAGCGTCCCCTCAGTCTCTTTGCTAGAGCGAGCGCTCTCAGTTAGCAGCCAGTGTGTTACTCTGCAGCCTTATTGCTTGTTTTCGAAGAGTCAGACGAAGAGTTTTTAACATGGAGGGTGAACTTATGGATGTTTCTCAGCGGCCTACGCGACGCGTCTGGATTTTAAAAAGTATTTCGCCAATTGCCCTCTTCAAAATGGCGGCCGCGACGGCCACAGAAGATAAGGACTTTCCATGAAAACACGGTAAAAACAATTATTTCTTTGCTGAGAAAAATATATTTCTTAGCTGACTTTATAGCACAAGGTTTTTCTGAGCTTAACCGGTTCAAATGGTCAAATCTGCTGGATTTAAAAAAAGTATTTTGCATTTGCCCTCTTCAAAATGGCGGTTAGCGTGTTAGCATTAGCGTCCGCTAGCATTGCTAATACATAAGTGCTTTTGAAATTGCGGACCTAAATAAATCAATAAGTGCTTTAGAAATAGCGGAACTAATTTTTGGATTAGCGCTGCCCAGCATTGGTGACGACATTTATTGACAATTTCTGCATCATTAACGGCGTCTTCCCTTTCAGCACGTGTGCACAGCCTGGGCTTGCAGGAAGCTGCAGCGCCCCCGTGGACCGGTGCGGTCATTCGCTGAATTGCAGTTGGGGGCCATGACATGCTGTCGTCCTGGCCTCCGTGTTTAGCAGACACGCCCTCAGGGCATGCGGATACACTGTGAGCTCGGAGGGTTTGTGTATTGTAGGCCCCCCGAGCTCCTGCGGCACGGAGGGGTGAGGATTTGACTCCCCCTGTCCGTCCGTGCGCGAGCTAGCCTACCTGCCTGCCCGCAGACGCCGCGAGGTCTGTCTGCTGCAGACAGTCCCGGGGCGCCCTGCTGGGGTTCATTGTTCTGACCTGGCACCCTGTGCACCGCGAGGGAGGGGGGTGATAGCCCTCTCCCTTCATCGTGACTGTCTTTAAAAAGGTTGCTGTGTTGTTGTTCGTTTTTTTTTTTTTTTTTTTGAGTCAAGAACCAGGGCAAACTGTGCTTTGGTACTTTTATTTTTGTGTTTTGTGCAACAACAGTTTGTCTTTATTTCACACACAGCAGAACACTTATGTTTTGTGCATACATTAATGTCACCAGCTTTTCGTAGTCTTTTACAAATAAAGTCTGGGTAGAAATAACCAGGTTCCCATACCCCGTGGGCAGACGAACCAGCAAAACTGTGAAGAGGGCCCGCTTCATCAGGCCCGCTTCTGTCTCCCATCACCGTTTGTTGAGGAGGAACTCGGCAGGACTGCTTGGCGAGGAACAAATCTGTTCCTGCTCCAGGACTGACCGGCCTGGGATGGACCTGCTAGGGGTCTCTGCCGTTGCTCCCTGTCGTAAGCTGGCCTCTTCTGCGGGGGACGACGTGTGGCTGAGCGGTGTCGAGGCTGCACGGGTCTGCTCCCGCTGGTGTCCCTGGGGGGGGGGCAAAAGTTTTCCTTGGCATCCCCTCACGGAGGGCTTCAGCCTGTTTTCGCCTCTGCTCCAGCCTGCTCTGGATCTGTTCCAGAGCCCACCCGAAGAGTCCCGTCGGCTTGATCGGGTGGTGCAAAAAGGTGAACTGCTGTCCTTCTGGAAGGTCCGTCAGGGTCATCCACAGATGACGCTGGGCGATGACCACTTCAGCCATGCATCTCCCCTGTGCGATGGCTGCCGTCCCCATCATGAGGAGCACAAAGTCAGTGGCCCTGCGGGCTTCCTCCAGCACCTCAGTTGCAGTCTGTTTGTCTGTTGTCACCTGGAGCTCCTGCAGCTTCTCTGCCAGGTACGCCTGCATCATGGCTGAGACGTTCATTGCACGTGCCGCGAGGCCCTGAGCTCTGTAGCACTTTTCGAACTGGGTAGCTGAAGCGCGGCAGGCTTTGCTGGGCAAAGTTGGTTTTATGCCAGAAGATCTGGGGGCCAGGTGAGACGCCAGCATGTCCTCCATCTGCGGCACGTTGGCGATTCCCGCTGCTTTCATTCCAGCGACGTCGACAAACTGGGAGAACGGCAGCAGCATGGGAGCCCTTGGTTCAGCCCAGGTGCGAGTAAGCTCCTTGAGGAAATCTGTGAAGATGGGCATCCTGTGCCTCATTGTCGACTGCTGCTTGGCATAAAAATAATTCCCTGCCAACTTCGTGACCTGTTGGCGAGGTGGAGGTTCTGGCCACGCGATCTGCAGAGCGTTCGCCGCTCTGCGACACAAGTCGAACAGGGCGGGGATCGATGCGTCTGTCTCAGGCAGCACTGGCGCCGGGTTCCGTGAGGTCTTCATCCTCTCCTTTGTACTCGTTGTCAGCTTCTTCATCAGAAATTTCACCTGAGGCCGTTAGCGAGATCTCATCCGCGTTCATCATGCCTCGAGTGTCAAATTCAGCTGTCGAATCTCCGACGGGAGCCACCATGTCCAAGCTGTCCCCCCATTCGACCTGTCCACTGTCCTCCAGATCCATGCCCTCAAGCTCCGGCGTGGGAGTGAGAGCCTCTGTGAGATCCGGGTCTGTTGGTGCCGCGGGAATGACCATGGCTTTGGCCACTACGTCCAAGCGGTGTCTCCTCACCGCCTCCAGCATCTGGCTGCAGTGTGGACAGGAGTCGGGGGTGTCCAACGTTGTTTTTGCGTGCAACATCCCCAGGCAGACAGGACATGCCTCGAGGGTGTCCGTCGCCAATAGGGAATATCTGCAGCCGCTGGGGCAGGCGCGCAAGCTGGGACTCGCTGGCCTGCTGTCCTTTTTTGGAATTCTGGGTTTCCGCTTTCCCTTCTCGGGAGCCATGGCTGAGAAGAAATGAGCAAGTTGTTTTAAATCCTCGTCCGAAGACGTCTCCTCCGTCGTGATGCTTTCGCTGGCTAGCCTGCTACTCATTAGCAGGGTAGCGATGTGACGCAGTTAGCGCCGTCGAGCGAAGCAGCTGCGGAGAGAGAAGAGAAAAAACTTCGAGGTTAAAGAAAAAGGCGCTGGACTAGCTTTCGCCAGCCCAGCAATACGAAGGAAGTTTCTCTGTACGCTCAGCGTAGGGAGCGAGCTCACCTCTAACGAGCGATGTATCTACAGAGAAGTCCCACGAAGTTCAGGTTTAAGCGAGGTGAAGGGCAAAAAGAGACCATTTGGATGGGCGCTAGCGTCTTAAGCACCCAGAGGGCAGGGCCTCTGAGGTGACGCTGACGCCCACTGCCGTAAAGGCGTGAGTGTATTCCTTCAGGTAATCGCGCGGGGGCGCAATTCCCATAGCAATAGTGTTGCACCAAGTGAACCTGACTGATAAAGGGAACCACTGCATCTACGTTTCTGCTCTAGCCCTGTCAGAAAAACAAAAAGTCACAAATCTGGGAGTGATATTGGATCCTTCCATGAAACTCAACAGCCATGTACTGTAAATATGATAGTTAAATCCTGTTTTTTCCAGCTGAGACAACTGTCTACGCTGAAGCCCATATTATCCAAAAATAACCTGGAGACAGTAATTCACGCATTTATTACATCTAGGCTTGATTACTGCAATTCACTCCTGTTTGGTATCAGTCAGACCACCATTGCACGATTACAACCGGTCCAGAACGCAGCAGCCTGATTTTTAACCAGTACAGGCAAAAGTGAGCACATTACACCAGTCTTGGCTTCCCTGCACTGGCTACCAGTTCATCTTCGAATCCAGTTCAAAATTCTGCTGTATGTTTACAAATCGCTGAACAGTCTCACCCCCACCTATCTCAGTGATTTGCTACAGCTGTATGTCCCACCACGTGCTTTGAGATCAGCGGACCAGGTACTTTTAACAGTTCCAGGAACTCGTCTTAAATGCAGAGGTGACAGGGCCTTCTCTGTAGCTGGCCCAAGACTTTGAAATGAGTTACCTCTGCTCGTCAGACAGGCCCCCTCCCTCTGGGTTTTCAAATCCCGTTTAAAGACCCATTACTATTCTGTTGCTTTCAATACCAGCTGATCTGTGTTTGGTCGTTTTATTTATTATCTGCAATGTTTTTATGTCTATTGTTTGTACTTCATTGTGTGTGTTGCCTGTTGTTTGTTTGTGCAGCATTTTGGTTGGCCTTGTCGCTGTTTTAAGTGCTCTATAAATAAAATGGTATGGTATGGTATGGTATTTCCCTCCCTACTTGCCAATTCTTTTCAAAGAGCTTAACATCCTGCAGCCTGAGTTCTTCTATGCATTACACTCCCCATTAAATGATACTTCTCCATCTGTTCTTGTGTTTTCAGATATTACCCGTTCATAAAGTGGAAACAGCTTTTAAAATCTGGTAACCCTCGGTGCATCTTGACAGCAATCCTCGGGGCAACACTGGGGATTATATCAAGTTAAATTGGTCTTATTTCCCAATTAAGTCAAGCAGCACGTGTAATTAAAAATGAAAACATACGGCCAACATATGGCTGCTGAAGTGGAGCAACAGGATGTTTTCAATCATAGGGCTGATTGAAACGTTACTGATTATCCTCCTACAACTCCTGTGTTGACATTCTAACAGCATAATGTCAGACCAGTGGCAGGCTTTGGCGTTTATGAGGTACATAGCAGAGGAGGAGAAAGGAGGGTAAAATACAGGCATAAAGGTGATAAATTGGAAATGAGATGACTGGAGCGAGGGAGAAGCGGGTCGGGTTAAAGTGTATTGCATTTTGACCATCATGGCTGTCATGTAGAAATGAACAATCTTCCTTCTGCTGTCATTTACTATCGACTTTGTTTTATACTGTTGCCTACGGGGACTTTTATATTGTTTTTACTCCAACCCAAGGGCACAACATTAAAATATTTTTCGCTCTTATTCTTGAACCTTTTGGTTCATCAGTTTCTTTCTTTCAGACATCAGGGATATTTTGACGCAGGATCAGTATACTTAGAGCAGGGGTCACCAACCTTTTTGAAACTGAGAGCTACTTCGAGGGTACGGAGTCATACAAAGGGCACCAGTTTGATCAACTCTTCGGAAATAACAAAGCGTGAATTGAATAAAATGTATAATAAACATATTTTTAAGAACATATTTTTAAGATAGACATTTTAAAATATATATAAATACAAAAAAAGAATAACAACTGAATAAAATGACATTTTAAATGCTTAGTAGTAAGTTGTGCTATTTTTAGAACAGGTCCGGGGGCACCTCAAATGGTCCTTGGGGGCACCCGGGTGCCCGCGGGCACCATGTTGGTGACCCCTGAATTAGAGCAACACCGAATGGGCGACAGCTGCCAAACATGACCATGCATTTATGCGTTCCTGCAGTAAACTTCAGACTCACAGCGGTGCTCACTGGTCCTGATGAAAAAGATTTAAAGATGTGATAAAATTGTGTTGCTGGTCATTCGGTGTGATATATGACCCACAGGGCTTTCTGATTCTGCTCGTTAATCATTGAAACCAATAACGGAGTTTAAAAAGTTGACACAGGATTAAAAACAGGGTATGTCATGACAGGAAGCTTCCAAACGGCTTATGAGTACAGAATTTAATATCTTTGGCCCTACATGTCACGTCCTGCACACACTGGCACTTGTATCTTATCCCCACAGGGCCGAATCCTCATTGATTTTCATTATAAGTCACACACTGTTATTATTATTCCTGAGTGCTAAGAATAAAAACAATGCTGCTCTATACTCTGATATCTGATGGAGACAAACACTACTACTTTAGAAAACAGTTTTTCTCAGTATTTTTTTGTCGCAGTTCTTGAGAGTTTTTTATGGCACATTTATTACATGTTTGTAAAAAGAATCCCATTTCTGAAAGATGGGAAACTTTTGTCATGAAAGAGTTGCATTGCAGAGTCTTAACAAACAGAATAAAATGTGGGGAGATGGTAAAAATCTATGAAAGGACCCACCTTTTGTGTTGGCACAAGAGAAACGGGGTGATAGAAATGCATGACTCATCATTACTTTGCAAAAATAAGTAATGTACATATAAAATGTACAATTCCATATTTTTACCCCCATCTCGCTGATGTGATGCAATATTACCATTTTAAAACATCTGATATACTCTATATATGATTTAGTACCACATATGAAAAAGACATGGGTCGGATCTGGAAAAATATCAGAAAAAAATCCCATATCAAAGTCAAAGTCAAAGTCAACTTTATTGTCAGATCTGCAATATGTACTGTACAGGACATACACAGGACCGAAATTGCGTTTCTCTCAGTCCCTCGGTGCAACAGTAAACATCTAAACATTGAAACACTGAAACATATAATAATAGACATAAGCATAAAATAGTAAAACTAACACTGTCCTGAGTTTTTGCATAGTGGTATAAGAGTATGAAAATTTACACCAACTCTAAAACTAAAACTAAAACATTAAACATTTAATGAACATAATACTGTCCTGAGTTTTTGCATACTAGTATAAAAAAGAGTATAAAAAGTATAACTAAAATAAACTAAAGGTTTCTAGCATTGACATTTGCAAAGTGGCAAAGCAGCGTATGAGTTAATGTGCACAGTATATGTATGAGGTAGTAGTTGATGTTGTTATAGAGGCAAAAAGTGGCATATGCAGTAAGGCACATTGGGCATCCCTAAATAAGACCGTTCAGAGCAATAATAATTAATTCAATTTATAACGCACTTTTCATTACTGAAAATCTCAAAGTGCTACACATATATTGAATGCTACACACATTCATAAACCGGTGGCGGCAGACTACCATGCAAGGTGCTTTCCAGTCCTACCGGGAGCAACTCAGGGTTAAGTGTCTTGCCCAAGGACACAACGACACATGGTGCGGGTCCCGGGAGTCGAACCGCCAACTTTCCGATCGGGAGACGACTGCCATTACCACTACACCACGGCCGCCTTCAGAGCACTGTATATGTATCAGCAGTGGTGTAGATATTAGAGTAGTGTACTGTAAATGTAAACAGTAGTAATTAAATGTAAGCAGTAGTAATAAAAGTAAACAGTATAAATAAATGTAAACAGAGAATGTAAACAGTATTACTATTATGACTATAGGCAGTGATGTAATACAAACATTAGTGCAAGTATGAGAAGTAGTGCAAACTGTATGAGCACATGACCGAGAGTTTAGTGAATAACCCGTTTGATGACACAGAGTCCAGTGTTAAAATCTTTGTGTTGTGTGGTAATGTGTGAGAAAGTTTTAGTGTTAAGGCAGTTCAAATGGGAGGGGGGGCAGAGCAGGCAGAGTGTTTAGCATCCTGACTGCCTGATGAACAGAGCTGTCTCTCAGTCTGCTGGTTCGAGCCTGGAGACTCCTCAGTCTCCTCCCTGATGGCAGCAGTCTGAAGCAGCTGTGTAGTGGGTGTGTGGGATCACCTGCCATGCAGTGGGCTTTCCGAGTGAGGCGTTTGCTGTGTAAGTCCTGCAGTGAGGGCAAGGAGGTGCCCACGATCTTCTCAGCTGCTCTCACAATGCGCTGGAGGCTCTTGCGGCAGGATGCAGTACATGCACCAAACCACACAGTGATGCAGCTGGTCAGGACACTTTCTATGGCACCTCTGTAGAAGGTGCTCATGATGGGGGTTGAAGCTCCAGCCCTTTTCAGCTTGCGGAGAAAGTAGAGACGCTGGTGAGCCTTCTTTGCCAGTGCTGCAGTGTTCCTGCTCCAGGACAGGTCCTTTGAGACGTGCACTCCCAGGAACTTGGTGCTGTCTACTCTCTCCACTGCGGTGCTGTTGATGGTCAGAGGGGCATGTTGGGCATCCCTCTTCCTGAAGTCCACAACAATCTCCTTTGTCTTCTCCACGTTGAGAGTGAGATTGTTGTGTCCGCACCACAAGGCCAGGCGGCTCACCTCGTTCCTGTAGTCCGTCTCATCGTTGTTGCTGATGAGACCCACCACTGTTGTGTCGTCCGCAAACTTGATGAAGTGGTTGGAGCTGTACGATGGTGTGCAGTCGTGTGTTAGCAGGGTGAATAGAAGGGGGCTCAGCACACATCCTTGTGGGGCCCCTGTGTTCAATGTGATGGTGCTAGATGTGTTACTCCCGACCCGCACTGTCTGTGGTCTCCCGGTCAGGAAGTCTAGCAGCCAGTTACACATTGAGGTGTTCAGCCCCAGACTGTCCAGTTTAAGGATGAGCTGTTGGGGGATGATGGTGTTGAATGCCGAGCTGAAGTCGATGAACAGCATTCTAACATAGGAGTCCTTCGTGTCCAGATGTGTGAGAGCTGTGTGAAGGGCAGAGGAGATGGCATCGTCGGTTGAGCGATTAGGTCGGTATTATTGGTCCCATATGAGCACCATAAAAAAAAAAAGGATTTGCGCCACATTTGCCTGCAGTGTGAATGTAGCCAAAATATTCTCCCCATCCATGTATATGTATTTTCTGCAGATACACAGGTTACCTCCCTAAGTTCAAAAACATGTCTGTTCAATCAGTTGGCAAGTGTAATTTGGCTCTGTGAGTGTGTTATAGTTGGCCTCTGTGTTGGTCCTTGTGATGGATTGGGGACCTGTCCTTGGTGGTTCTCACCTCTCCTCTAATGAAAACAGAAGATAAGCACCTGCTCACTATGACCTTGAACAGTGTCAAGTGGGAACAGAAAAAAAGGATGGATGGATAGAAATAAAAGTGAGAGGACATTTGGACTGAAAAACGGGGTTACACGAAAGACAAGTTTTTGGTACTGAGTTTGTGAGGCTGAATTCTGCATTGTCACCATTCACATTTGACACCACTAACATACAGAATTAAAACAAGTTTCTCACTGAAGTGTGATGGAGACTGGTTGGAGACAAAAAAAAAATTGCAAGANCAAGCCAATCTGATGCTCGAAGACGTTCATCCTTCAAGGCATATTTTAATGGGAGGATGTGAATTTTCATGAGTTGCTGTTTTGAGGGTTTTGTCAATGATTCATTAGCACACTCATCAAGAAGCATACATTCTGAGAATAAGTTTTAAAAAAAATCTGAACTTTAAATTTATTGCACCACTAAATAGTAGCTCGAGTGTACACAATTGTATGAAAGGGCCTACACTCACTGGAAAGCAAAGAACTCACGAGCATTTCCGAGAGGCCAAACACACACAGACGCTGAAATCAGTGACTTCAAAGGCCCAAGCTGCAGTGCCACAAGCCACGAACAAAGCATAAAGAAGCAGAGGGCAACTTTAATTTTAAAGCATGTGTTAATGAGGTTTAGAGGGACTGAAAGAGTTTTTGTGTCTCCATGAGTTTACGTGCTTACATGCTGCATTAGTGGAATGAATTCTTAGTAACAAAATACTGGCAGGTATTTATGAGGGGGTGAATACAGAGGAAGGTTTTAGCTGAACAACCTGCTTGTAAAGCTTAAGAATGAAATTAATTTCTCACTGTGTGGGACGCACACTTATATTTAGTCCAGCTGTATTGGTTGTTGTGCTAAAAGCAATAATTGACAGAGTTTGTGTTTGAGAGTTGCAACAACACAATCAGTGTGACAGAGCTGTATAAGGAAGAATCACTCATGGAGCTTTGATTTCATAAGCTTTGATTTCTGTGTGCTACAAGGTTTTATTTTCCACTGAAATACATCTAAAAATTTACACATTCTGCTGCTGGTGGTATGAAAACATCTAGATGTGTACGGTTACTACTCGTGCTCAGCAGGACGTCGCATTAGCATCTGTGGGTTTTCAAGCTATAATTTAAGTATGAATTCATTACAGAATATGCGAGTGTACAGAGAGCATGTGTTTACCTCTGCAGTCTTAATAAAAGTTTACTGCAGTAGATTGCAAGCTGAATGGCAAATACTTAACAAAGCTGATCGGGGTGTAATGGTGCACAGAGATTATGGATCTGTTCATATCTTTGGGTTTAAACTCGTGGTTCATAAAGTTTTTGTACAAGAGAACAAATGACCTTTACACTATCCATACTTCAATCATTGTTGTGACTTGAAATGTTCCATTCATAAACCCTTTCCTCCACTGCCAGAAGTGTGCGTAGGTGTTCATATGTCAAAAGAGTTGGCAAGAATATGGTCTTCCCATCTCCCACTAGGTGTGTTGTAGCATACAGTTACAGTTACCATCAAATAATGTTTTATAACAACATACAGTATGTCCGTCACTCACTTGTGTAACTTTAGAAGTTTTGTCATGAGCATCTGTAGCTTGTAATGTAAAGAGCTGGTATGTGTTATTAAAACAGGAGTTTGGTCACGTGCTAGCTGCTGTTTTGTGTTAAGTTTTGGCACCTGTTTGAACAGTTTGCAAGAGGCTCAACACTGAACCAGCAAAATATAACAGCAATCTGCAGCTTCAGTTTGATTATGCATTCATTTCTGCTCATATACACTCCAAGTAACTGTGGTGGCACTACAGATAGCTTCTACAAATACAAGGTTGAAAAGAAAAATGTTTAATGTACAAAAATTTCTTCATGTACAAATTTTCATGTTGTACATGATGACAAAACAGTTCACATTACATGACAAATCTAAATACAACAGAAATGTATGGTCTTAATACATGTATTGTTACTCAGGAATTGTAGCCAATTATAGACCTATATTTAATCTAACTTTTATTTAAAAAAAAAAACTCTAGAGAACCTAGTTGCAGGGTCAGTTGCTTGAACATCTACAAATAAATAATCCAGTGTTTCCCCTACCATTATGTAGGTGGGACGTCCCCCCTCCGTCAACAGAACCGAGCGCCCCGCCTTCCCAATGCTCCAACCACCTGTCGGCACTGACATAACGCTAAACTAGCAGCTCGCAATGCAGGTGCACTAGCTAAAAACCTAAAAGCAGCCTCTTCCCTCATGCTGAACACTCACACTGACAACACACACACACTTTAAAACTGTCGGTACAAACAGCGCACGGCTCACGTTTGTCTGTCTCACCCTCCCCCATGCAAAAAAACAACAAAACTGTACAGGCAACGTGCGGCTGAGATGTTTGTCTCTCTCCTCTGCCCTGCTCCAAAACTGTGCGCGGCTTTGTCTCTGCCCCCACTCCCCAAATCTGTCAGTATAAGTGCTGCACAGCTCAGGACGTGTCTCTGTCCGTCCGGCCTCCTCATAGTTTAAAAAGTAAATATTTAACATGTATTACTGTATAAGTTTGGAAGTTCTGATTAAATCTGGATTTTTTTTATGTTTCCATTTGCAATTATTATTTTATTTTATTTTTAATCCAGCAACTTTTTAACAGAGTATTTACACAGCTTTAAATAAAAGAAACTGACTTAGATATAAGCCTTTTTTATTTATTTTTTGTAATATGCACAGCTGTTTCTCCATTTACTTTTGCATGCTAGGTCACTTCTGAATGAATATAGTCATGGTGGAGTGCTTTATTTCAGACTGCAACAACAAATCAATATTTTATGATTTTAGTCCATTGTTATCTCACTCGTAGATACAAAAGTTTTAAAGTTAAAGTAGACCCTTATTTTAATAGATTTATCCACTGAGGTTTGACACAACAGCTGAAACTTCCATTGTTTCCTTTCTAAATACACAGTGTCTCCTCTTGTTTTTAATCTTTGAGCTAATGTGAGAGGAAGATGAAAAGGAGAAACTACCGGAGAGATTGATTCAAACATATGTGGGCACTAGACTCTGCAGTCTGCCACAATAAATTCAAGAGTTTTATTGTGTGTGGATGTTTGGCTTTGAGGAAATAAACCCATCTACGTGGAACAAGGTCAGCAAGTCCTCCCGAAGAACATAGTATGTGTAAGACCAAAAGAAAAGGAAAATGTTGAAGGGAATGAAATGTAACTGTGTGGGAGAACAAACAACAACACAGAAGAAAAGCTCGATGGAAAAAAGAGACACTGACAGGGAGGCCAGCAGGGAATGGGACACGCACAAGTGTAGGAATATAAAAAAGCAAATAGAACAAGAAGAAGACGACTGCGACAAGATGAAACAAGAGAGCAAACTAAAGACGTGAACTCATCCTCATTGCATCGTCCCATTTCTTCTCGTCTGAGCTTTTTTTTTTGTTTCATCTCTGTTCCAGAACAATACTGACGCTACACACTGGCTCGGGAACTGTTATTAGTATTCACAGCATACAGTCAAAGCAAATTTGATCCCAGCATATAGTTTACACTTCCTTATAGAAATGATGTTTGGAGACGACACGTGAGGGGTAGTTACTGCACCAGATCAAGCAGGGTAAAGGAAAGATATTAAGGCAACAGATGCTGAGAGATTTATATTGACATGCATCACAAATTATTGGTTGGTTGGCCTCGCAAAGAAAAATAAAGAAAAGGAAACTCGTTATTAAACAACACTCCTCCTTTGCTTTTCCAGTGAGACAAAACAGAGCAGGCAGAGTGGGAGTGTAGCGGCTCAGTTGTGTGTGTGTGTGTGTGGGGGGGGTGCTTGACAAGACACGTGGTACAGCCCTGACTGTCACGATAACAAATTTTGCTGGGCAATTAATTGTCTCAGAAATTATTGTGATAAACGATAATATTGTTTGAAATTTGACAATAATTAGTAATTAGGATTGGAGCTTTGACAAGACAGAGGTTTTTCCCCAAGGTCAACCTGTTAGCTTAGCTCATAGCTTAGCTTCTCAGCTTAGCTGCTTTTACCAATCCAAAAATGCAATTTTGGACAATTAAAACTGATATTAAAGAGAAAAAAGAAATGGAGGGGTCAGTGAAGAGCACCATGCAGAGTTGCGGTGTCTTCAGTACTGAGAGAGACACATAGAAACAATAAATTTGATAAAAGAAAATGAGGTTGACAATTTTCATTTATCATGTGATTAATTGATTTATTGTTTATTGCGACAGGCCTAGCCCTGACCTACGTTAATACTTATCGTCATACATGTTGACCAGTGGTGTAGTCTACATTTTTGTAGTGGGCATACCATGCTTAGAAACCAAAGTACACTGGTTAGTAAAGTGTAACCGTCAATTTATTTTGATTTTAAGCATATTGAACAGTTCCAAATTTCTCTGATGCTTATATTTGAATAAATGAACAACAAACTTTGTACAACAGCTGGCTTTGTATTAAAAACATGTTATATAATTTATAAAACAGTATCAAAGAAAAGCACTGCACACCAATAGATTGTTACAGAAGTGTTTAACTGTCGTTTAACGTATCAATGACATGTACCTAATGGTATGTCATGTACCATTGGGCACTTTTAAGTGGGTATACTGAAATTCTTAAGTTTTTCTAGTGGGTACTCTGTATACCCGAGTATCACGTAGACTACGTCACTACTGTTCACAAATGAACAGCTCTTTAAAACAAAAGGCTCTTCAAGATCTGGTTCCCTTCAAGGAGCTGTGTACTATACTTTGACTAAACCACCATGTGGGGAGTGTGGGTACCCTTTTCTTCAGTGGTGGGGAGGAGCGTGCAGATATAGACTTTTTCTGAAAGTCAGATACTGGGAGTGGGATGTGTTGAGGTCTGTGTTGTGATTGGGAAAGTCTGTTTAGAAAAGGAGGAATGTGCACGCTTGACATGCAGACAGATCATTTGATAAGCTGTAGGTATCACGTTGGTCAGTGAGGTTGGACCTAAGTGCAGGCAGACATGGGGAACATGAAGTAACATAAAATAGATTTATTAATAAACACATTCAAAAAAAGGGCTGAAGTGGCAGCAATGACTTACAACATAACGAAGGGGGAAAGCACAAGGCGGACCGAGACCTCTGACTGGGGTTCCAAATAATGAGCTGGTGGTGACAAGAGATGATTCAAATAACAAGTTGGGTGAGAGGGGAAGTGGAAACACCTGGGTTGAGACACTGATTGGGGACAGGTGAGGGCAGCAAGCTAAATGGAAAAACACTGGGGAGGTTTACTGAGAGTAAATAGAATATGGCACAAGAAACACTGGGAAACCAAAACAAGACCAAAACCAGAATACTCAAAATAAAACCGTAACACTGAAACACAAGATCTAAACTACCGGTAGACACAACCGAACCCAAAGGACAGGCATAAAACATAAACCTTGAAAGGAGTAACACCAACACACATATGACAGCAGGTGAATTAAAATAAGTTGTAGTTTGTTTTTTGTTTTATTGGTGCATGGACATATTCAGTGTTTGTCATATACTGTACAGATCATCGAGCTCTAGATAATACTGCACAGTTCTTAGAACTACCGATATTTGGTCTTTTTTTTTAGCTCTTTTTACAGAGTGGGCACATTCTTGGCCTAACTGGAACATCATAAGGAGATGTCAATGGTCCAGTTGTAAGTATATGTTGAGTGGCTGAGCAAATTGAATGCTCTTTCAGCATCTGTAATTTTTCAACTGCTTTTAGGTTTTTGGAAGTACATTGTGCATCTACTCATGCTCTTAAAAATACCAAATTTGTAGACATCAGCTGACTAATTTTTCAGTGATGTAAATACACAAACAATTTAAATGTGCAAAGCACACATGGATAAAAACGCTTTTGATCATATACAAAATAAAATGAAAATTGAATACCCACAATAAAAGAGTCGTCAGGATATAAGCTGCTTTGTCCTGTGAGCCAACTTGAAAAAATAAATAAATAAAAGAGAAGCACAAGTTTGTGGTGCCTTTGAATGGTAAACTGACATAAAAAATAGCTCTAAAGTCAAATGCCCACTTTAGTTCTACCTCTAATGGGTACTGGATGGACACGGTACAAAATATGACCATCATCTGAAGCTCAGGTATGATAAAACATAATGCAATCGAAGATGGCCAGTGAAATGAAACAGACATGATCATTTCAGACAGTAAACCCTACACATATCAACTCAAACAAACAGAAATAATGCAGTTCACTTTATGGGTACAATCAAATTCTAGCAAAAATAAAAGGAGCTGAGTGAAATATGTTGGTGTTTTCTTTCTCAGGATGAAGAACATTAAGGAATGAAATGAAAACGGAGGTTAAAGGGCAAATTGCAAAGAAATGAGGAAAAGCATATAAGCTCAGGATAGTGACATGGTGATGAATAAAAATGTAGATAGATAGATGATAGATGGCTAGATGATAGATAGATAGATAGATAGATAGATAGATAGATAGATAGATAGATAGATAGATAGATAGATAGATAGATAGATAGATAGATAGATAGATAGATAGATAGATAGATAGATAGATAGATAGATAGATAGATAGATAGATAGATAGATAGATAGATAGATAGATAGATAGATAGATAGATAGATAGATAGATAGATAGATAGATAGATAGATAGATAGATAGATAGATAGATAGATAGATAGATAGATAGATAGATAGATAGATAGATAGATAGATAGATAGATAGATAGATAGATAGATAGATAGATAGATGGAAACTGTGTGCCTCAGCAAACAGCTACATGTAAGCAGTTGATTTTCTGTCAGGGAGACTTGGGCCCAGCGTCAGTCTACATTGGGACAGGACCATTAGCAGGTTCACTGGAGTGAAAATGGAGCCCATGTTCCCAAATGTTCAAGTACACACAACACACACACATGTTCAAGTACACACAACACACACACAAACAGAATACACCTCCTCACAAAGAGTCACAAAGTCAGCAGAGTTTATACACTCTGAAGGACTTAACAAATTGCTGTTGGACTGAATATAGATGAGGAAATATTCTGTACCGTTAACGACGCGTCCCACAGAGGCACTCCCACAGAGCCTCCAAATTGCAAAGTCAAAAATGACACAGATCGTTGTTAACAGCCCACAGCCAAGCTCAAAAATAAACCTCTCATTATGGAGCAATAACACTTCATTTAACTTTGCAATGCCTAATCTTCAAACATAAAGTGAAGTGTAGCGTTTTAGTGACATATGTTACACAGCGTTCAAGGACTGGCTAATTTGAGCATTCGTTTTCAGGGAAGAAAAACCTGAACTTAAGAGAAAACATAAGGGTGATGAAGAGGGGACATGACTTTTGGAAACTTTTGTGTTGTGGGAAAGAAACTTAAACAATACTTTAATAAAAACAGAAGGTTGGTGATGATGATATGGTTATCATGACGATGAAAAACCAACATTTACTGCAAAATTGAGAATGAAAGTAAAAAAAAAAATCAAAAATACTAATAATGTAATGGTGCATATAATATTATTCATCCTGAACATTACAGTAATAATAATAATAATAATAATGAATTCCATTTATAATGCACTTTTCATTAATAAAAATCTCAAAGTGCTACAAAGTGTAATAAAGCAAAGATCAAAATAAAACAAGTGATAAAATCAAATAAAATCAATAATAATATCAACTAAGATCAAAGATAAAATCATGTGGATGCAGATTAGGCTTGCTTAAAAAATAAATAAAATAAAACAAGTGATAAAATCAAGTAAAATCAATAATGATATCAGCTAAGATCAAAGATAAAATCATGTGGAGGCAGAATAGGCTTGCTTAAAAAGAAAAGTCTTTATGCTGCTTTTAAAGTCAACCAGTGACTGTGGAGCTCTCAGGTCGTCAGGGAGGGAGTTCCACAGGCGGGGGGCAGCCACACAGAATGCTCGGTCTCCCATGGTCCTCAATTTGGTCCGAGGAATATGAAGTAAATTACTGTTCTGTGATCGTAGAGACCGGGTGGATGAATATGGTGCAAGAATGTCCTTTAGATAGTCAGGTGAAGTGCCGTGCAAGCATTGATGGGTAATGAGAGCAGTTTTGTACTGAATTCTGTAGGTGACAGGAAGCCAATGGAGGTTATGGAGAATGGGTGTAATATGTTCAAATTTACGAACTCTCAACAGAATCCTTGCTGCACTGTTTTGAATGTATTGAAGTTTCTGAAGGTTTTTGCCAGGGATACCAATAAACAGGGAGTTGCAGTAGTCGAGCCTGGAGGAGACAAAGGCATGGACGAGTTTCTCAGCATCAGGAAAAGTCAGAGAAGGGCGAAGTCTGGAGATGTTTCGAAGATGGAAGAAGCAGGTTTTAAACAGATGCTTAATGTGATTTTCAAATGTAAGATGAGAGTCCATTTTTATTTCAAGATTTGTAACAGAGGTGGAGAGGGGGATGTCTTGACCAGAGAAGGAGATTCTGACATTTAGGATGAGTACACTCAACTAGACAATGAATTAGTTGGTCACAGGCGACCACTGCTCCCATCTAAAAATGGGCACGTTTTATTTACTTATATTTTGCTTACAGCCACAACAGAATAGAAGCAGAGGAACATAAAGCATCAAAGCAAAGCTGGTTTTGAATTACACATACAGTACAGCTTAAAATCCTGCCTGTCGGTTTAAAATCAGATGTGTATAAGTTTTCTGGTCATGCTGAACAGCAACTGTGATGAGAGATACCTGTATGGCAAGCAGGTACATCATAAATTCTAACCTTAAACGATGGCAAGCGATTTTTAGATTATTACTTTTTAAAATATTTCAAATATCAAGCGTCACACTTGCATTCATGTAGCTGAGAACCCAAGTGTAAGTGTTTCAAATTGTATATATTTTATATTTTCCCTTGAGGATATGTCATTTAGCTCAGTATTGCTTTGTAAATGTTAAGTGAAATTTATTGTAGCAAACATTTGTTTTGTTTTGTCACAAAATATATTGTTTTGGGGGTTGAAATTTTTACTAGAAGGTTTATTGCTTGTTTCAAATTATTATTGTATTTTTATTGGTGAATTAAGATCAGCATGTTACTTTGATGTGTTTTAGATGGAGGTTTCTTTTGGCAGGTCTTTTGTTTCCAAGCATATATATATATACAGGTAACCCCCGACCTACGACCCCATCGACCTGCGAACCACGGGACTTACGAACATATCATATTTAATAAAAATATGAATTAAAAAAAAAAAAAAAAAAAATTTTTTTTTTTTTTTTTTTTGTGTTTAAATGTTCTTAATTTCATGTGTACATCACTTTGTTGCAGCTCTGGTTGTTTTAAAGGCTTTATAAATAATAATTATGATAAAAAAGATCATTTCTGATCATTTTTGAGCAATTTTTGAGCAATTTTGGGAAACAGGAAGTAGGTCTTCAGTTTACACGGTCACAAATTAATGTAGAACACCGGACGCTATTTAAGGTTCAGTCACTGGGGTCTCCGGTCACAAATTAATGTAGAACACCGGACCGGACGCCATCTTAGGTTAGCTGCCGAGAGCTGGACGAAGACTGGTGACCAGGATGGCTTCATATGGATTAATTACTAGCTGGAAACGTCTCTGTGAACTTTGTGGATGTCTCAGGCAGGAGCGGATTTATCGCCGATCGTGCCAGGCCGCCGTGCGAACACCTCCAGCCGGCCTGGCTACACCTCCGGCCTGGCTAGCTCCAGAGCTAACACTGGAGCTAACACGGGAGCCGGCCTTTTGAACACTGGTGACCAGGATCGCATCATGTGGATTAATTACTAGCTGGAATAGCTCTGTGGACGTCTCAGGCTGGAGCAGCGGCTGGAGCAGGAGCTGCAGATTGATCGCGCCGCCGCTCCAACACTAGCTCATGGCTTGGCTAGCAGAAGCTAGCCAGCTAGCTAACACAGGCCTGGAGCAGCTGCGGTGGCCCGCGCTGCTCGGCCCGAAAACAATCAACGCATGGCAACCTAAGATGTCGGCTTTGACCATCTCAAAGTAAGAAAATATATTTTTATTTATTCTGTAAATGTGAATAGCAATGTTTAACATTACAGTACACTACTGTACATGATTAAATGTGCGCACGCTCCGTTAGCATGATAAATAAGGGTTGAATGAATGAATGAATGAATAATTTTTTTTTTAAATATAATTTTCACCCCCTACCTACGAACGGATCGAGCTGCGAACGGTTCTTAGGTCCCAAACTCGTTCGTAGGTCGGGGGTTCCCTGTATATATATATATATATATATATATATATATATATATATATATATATAT
>JBBPBX010022383.1:0-28674 GCA_038048925.1 Garcialebias charrua
AACAAAATGGTGCCATCCAAAAATATAAAGGGTTAATATTAAGTAAGTAGCATTCTTTGACACCAGTGTGTTGTTTTTGAGAAAGTTGTTTTATAGAATTAAAAAAAAACTTGTTTGTTAACCATTAGTATAGCCTAGACAAAGACATATACAGTACTGTATGTTCTTCATACTTGGTGCTCTATGACTGATGTAACAGTGGATAAGGTGCTAACTATTCATAACAATTTTATTGAAAATTACCTCAACGGTTATCTTTTTAATTTGTTAGTGAAGACACTTGTATCATTGCAGAACCCCATACGCGTAAGGACTGACACTAGACTGGGTTTAAAAAATGCATCAAAAATTGAATGTGTGAATTGAATTGTGTCCCAAATAATGATTGAAGTTTTTGTTTTGATGTAATATTTGAAATTAATATGTTGAACACAAAACACACTAGCCCAGTGAAAGTGTATTTTTGTTGCCCAAAGCCTGACCTGATGATTCATGTTTATTTGAATTGCAGAGTGTTTCAATAGAGTTCTGAAATTGTTAGTAAAAAACAAAACAAAAAGTTAATCATTTTTTGTTGGAATTATTTTTCTTCTGTGCGTATTTCTTGGGCTGACATTGTCTCAAATTTCACATGATTTAATACTAAACAAATCTGAAATAAGACTATAAATTTGTTACATCTTTTGGAAAAATATTTTTGATATGTTTAACCAATCATCTTTAGCCTCAAGCTGGTCCATAAAATCCAATAGGTTGGTCTCTAGTTAAACTACTAAACGTTAGGAAAAATTTATATGAGAGTAAAATACATTTATTCATGATTTTCATTTATTGAAGAAAAATCTATTTCAAGAGAGTGATATAAAGGAATATTTTGGGGGGATTTTTTGGGGGAGGGGGAAACATCTTGTGAACATATATTCAATAAAAAATATTATGCAAGTGCTGTACTTAAGCAGCTGCTCGGCTGAGACGAGCTGGTCTGAGCAGCTCAGTCCTCAACTCCTTCTACAGGTGTGCAGTGGAGAGCATCCTGTGCTCCAGCATCAATGTGTGGCATGGTGGCTGCACAGTTGCAGAGAGGAAAGCTCTACAGAGAGTGGTGAAAGCTGCACAGAAGTCTGTAGGAGTCAGTCTCCCCACCATCACAGACATTTACACCTCCAGATGCAGGAAAAGAGCCACCTGCATCATGAAAGACCTCACTCATCCAGCACATTCACTCTTCGCCCACTCCCCTCAGGACGGAGGTTGAGAAGCATCAAATGTAGAACCACTAGACTGAGGAACAGCTTCTACCCTGAGGCTGTCAGACTCATGAATAAATAAATAATAAGAATAAACACTGCAAAATATCACATCATGTTGATGCTGATCTGTTTCTTGTTGCTGCGTTCATCTGTGACCATCTGCTCATACAGACTTGTGTTCGTGCTGCTGTTTATAATGATGTTTTTCTACTACATTAGGGCTTAGTGTATTACTAGCTGATGTCTCTCTTAGTTAATCCTAGATGTTATTACTGTTTTTCTCTTGCATTTGTTGTTAGATGTAACTGGGACCCTGTGTACATAATCTCGTTTTCATCACATGTACCACATGCGGTGCAAATGACAATAAAGACTCTCAGACTCTGTGACTCTGACTCTGAAAACATCAATGTCTGAGGTCCAACTATGAACTAAAACAGAGTTTATCACACATCAACAGAAGTGGCTCAGAATTAGTTCAAACAATGGTCTTTAAGTTTGTTCAGATTATCTAACTTCAGGCTAGATAACAGACTGCTGAACCAAATTAAGGTTAAAAAAACTACTTTTGGCACAAAGCTAAACAGTAGAGCTAGAAAAGATAAAAGGAAATTCTACTATTGATGATCTAGAGTACTTTCTGTATGTCTTCACATTTGCATTGCTGCTCATACAGTATATTGTGCAGCATTTATTTTTGGGTTGTTTTGAACAAGGTTTACCTAATTCAAAAGTCAAGAACAACCAGCCAGGTCAATAAAAACTAATACAAGGTTGCATATTTGTAGTACACTGTTTTGTTCATATTACATATGTTTTGAAATAGATGTAGATGAAACAATGACTCGTCCCCAAAGGGATTTAAGGTACCCAAAGGTGACTTTAATCAGTTTGTGTATCTGTGTAAACCTATGTAAAACTTTCTTAGATAGAGACCTTTACTGAGCTGCTTTTCTACATATGTGAATGTTCCTGTAAAGTGTCCTGAGACAACTTTGTTGTGATTTGGACTTTTTAA
This sequence comes from Garcialebias charrua, assembly GCA_038048925.1. Taxonomy (NCBI): domain Eukaryota; kingdom Metazoa; phylum Chordata; class Actinopteri; order Cyprinodontiformes; family Rivulidae; genus Garcialebias; species Garcialebias charrua. The sequence continues at coordinate 2,269 of JBBPBX010022383.1, forward strand.
ATAAACAGAATTGAATTGAAGTCTCCAAAGGGATATAAGGTATCCATAGGTGACTTTGATCAGTTTATGTATCTGTGTAAATCTAAAGTCCCCAAAGGGATATAAGGTACCCAAAGGTGACTTTAATCAGTTTGTGTATCTGTGTAAATCTAAAGCCCCCAAAGTGATACAAGGTTCCCAAAGGTGACGTTAAGCAGTTTGTGTATTTGTGTAAATCTAAAGTCCCCAAAGGTGACTTGAATCAGTTTGTGTATCTATGTAAATCTGAAGTCCCCAAATGGATATAAGGTCCCCAAAGGTGACTTTAATCAGTTTGTGTATCTGTGTAAAACTCAAGTCCCCAAAGTGGATGAAAAAATTCTCCGGTCCCCAATGTGAGGGTAAAAAACAATTTTATCAAAAAATGATTTAAACAAAATTTTCAGGTGACCTTTGTTTTCAGTAAATTTAGAGTAAAAAAAATCACTTAGCAGCTTGTCCCTAAACCATTCAGAAAGGGGTGTCCCCTAAAGTAGGGAGTTAAAACATGCGTCCCCAATGTGGACCTAGGTAAGTTATGTGTGTGTGTGTGTGTGTGTCGTTCAAGGTGGGAGGCTGCCAGCCCAAAGCACACAGATCAGGGGAGAGTTTATCACTGCTGCTGAGAGCCATCACACACACACACACAGAGAGAGAGAGAGAGAGATGCCATAAACTTGAACACAGAACAGTCAGAGAGTAAGGAAACAAAGAAGGGGATAGTATGAGACACACATGCAGTACAAGTGCACACAGACACACTAACACACACACACGTGCACACACAGACACACACAGGGAAAGTGGTATTAGACCCAACTAAAGCAAACCTGGGAGCGTGAAAGCGCCTTACTGCAGGAGATGTGACTGAATTCTTAAGCAGCCAGCTAAACACACACACACACACACACACTGTTACTTCAAGGTTCAGATGAAGGCTGGAGCTCCTCTGGAGGCTGTGTGCCTCGGAGCCCCCACCACGCCTGAAGTAACGATCAGGTGTTTGTGCAGTTCTGTCAGTGATTTCACAGAGTGTTGCATCAACGTCTTGATCACATTTATTGACTGTTTTATGCTGCTGTACTCGAGGGCCTGACGTGTTTCTATTAGTGTCGTTCAGACACGAGAACAGGAGAACACTCGCTCTGATACAGATTTGTTCAACAGGCTTTGACGAATGTCTTTAGATTTACAACCTATGAACTGTAAGATGAGTCAAACAAACAAAAAGGAAAGAAATATATTATATTGTTATCTACCAGCATCCAGACACCTTAAATCTGTTAGTCTATTGAAATCTACTGCTGATTCAGCTTTCTTGGATTCATTTGTATGTTTTATCATAATTACTACTTATAAATGTGTGCTATTTTATCTATTCATACATCAAACCATTCACTTGAGAGATCAATACTGTGACTTTCAGTTTGTGTAACTTCTGTAACTTATAAATTATTTAACTTTATTCATACACATTTCCTTCATAAATGTACATTTGTACACTAAGGTCTCGTGAGTTTCATCAGGAACATTGTTCTTTTGATAATCTGCTTCAGCAGACTTTCTCTGTTTATTTTCTCATGCAAGTTTTTGTTTTTAGCTGCAATTGTGCTACATTTACCTTTTAGCTAAATGCCACAGGCCTTTTGCCATTTTCAGTTTTTAACTACTTTAATTAGTGTTTTTTTTGTTGCTAATTTTACCATTTAGTCAGGCTTTTAACCTTTTTTTTTCTTTCAGCAACTTTTTTATACTTTTAGATACACTGTTGCTAGTTTTCTTTTTTTAATTAGCATTTTATTACATTATTTTTAGTACTCCTTCTTCTGCTATATGCTGGTGAAGATTCTCAGTCATCCAGGACATGATAAATCAAAAAGGCGTTCAATTCAGGATCAACTGGACTTTATTTGTAACAGAAAACGTTTCGACTTCTGTCCAGAAGTCTTTTTCAATTCTGAATGGAAGCTGTGAGAACGAGAAGTTTTATACAGGCTTACAACCGACTTGTAAGCCTGTATAAAACTCCTCGTTCTCACAGCTTCCATTCAGAATTGAAAAAGACTTCTGGACAGAAGTCGAAACGTTTTCTGTTACAAATAAAGTCCAGTTGATCCTGAATTGAACGCCTTTTTGATTCTTCTGCTATATTAAGCTACTAAATAGTTTTGTTGCTATGTATGGATGCATGCTCTATAATCCAGGTTAATCTAACAAGGTTGATTACACTGACCTAGCCTGTTGTTGTTTGTAACCAGCCTTGTTGCTTTTAGTTTTAGGTATAGAGTTTGGCCATTTTGCTTCTTTTTGCGTAAAAAGCTCAGTTTCAGCCGCTTCGTTATATTTCATCATAATTATTCAGACCTCAGCAGTAACAGAAAATGCTTTTCAGTTTGATTGTTTTTAAGGTGTGTATGTTTCTGATTGTAGGAGGTGGAGTGATATGTACAGCAGGAAGAAAAGTTCAAGCTTGTTGGATTTGCAAATTAAACATTTGTTTTGTGGGGGATTATTTAAAATAATACAAAGTAATAATAATAATAATAAAGCAAGGCCAAAGGACATATTGTTCACGAGCTGTCCCTGTTCTGTTTCTCAATCACAACCTGTATTCAGTAAAATAGATAACACTGAATATTCACCCAGTGTTACTGTGTGATGGAAAGACTGCTCACACTGGAACTGGACCCTTCCCTATGCAATTGGGTCCTGGACTTCTTGGCAAATGGACCACGGTCTGTGGGGATTCGCAACTGCTCCTCCTCCACCATAGCCCTCAGCATTGGCTTTCCCTCAGGGCTGTGTGTTGAGCCCCCTCCTGTTCACTCTGCTCACATGACTGCACACTACCCATCCAGACTGGCATATTGTAAAGTTTGCAGATGATACAGTGGTGGTGGGATGCATCACAAACAATGAGTCCAGCAACAGGCAGGAGGTGGAACACCTGGAGAGCTGGTGCAGGAAGAACAACCTTCCCATCGGTGAGGGGAAGACGGAGGAGATGTTCGTGGACTTTGGACAAAGAGGCAGATACACCTATCACTCCCTCCCCCACCCCCAAATAGAGGAGGATCTGTGGTGGAAGTGGTCTCCATCTACAAGTACTTGGGTGTGCACCTGGGTGACAACCTCAGCTGGAGCAACAACACCACCAGCCTGATCAAGAAAGCTCATCAGAGACTCTACTTCCTCAGGTGGCTGAGACGAGCTGGTCTGAGAAGCTCAGTCCTCACCTCCTTCTACAGGTGTGCAGTGGAGAGCATCCTGTGCTCCAGCATCAACGTGTGACATGGAGGCTGCACAGCTGCAGAAAGAAAAGCTATACAGAGAGTGGTGAAGGCTGCACAGAAGTCTGTTGGTCAGTCTCCCCACTATCACAGACATTTACACCTCCAGATGCAGGAAAAGAGCCAGCTGCATCATGAAGGACCCCACTCACCCAGCACACACACTTTTTGTCCCGCTCCCCTCAGAAAGGAGGTTAAGGAACATTATGTGCAGAACCACTAGACTGAGGAACAGCTTCTACCCTGAGGCTGTTAGATACATTAATCATGATTATCACTGTGAAATAAAATCAATATAATGCCACTTGATTGTTGATGTGCTGCTAATTGTCCATGCTGCTGTGTTCATTCATCCTCATCTCACAGAATCATGTTCGTGCTGCTGTTGTTCGGCATATTGTTTTGCACTATTAGTGTTTAGCGCATTTCTTGGTTTATATCTTGGATCCTTACTGTTTCTTTTGGTATTCATATTTTTGCTAATGTTGGATGTAACTGGGACCTTTAGTACACAATTTTGTTCCACCTCATGTACCCCATGTGATGCGAATGACAATAAAGAACCTTGCACCTTGTTACATTTGCAAGCACAAGCTGATACAGAAGCAGCTAGCTATAGCACTTCTGGTAAAACCTGTGGGCACTTCTGGTGGAAATATATTGTTACTAGAATAAATTGTAAACCAAAACCGATGATGATTGAATGCCTTGATGGAAATAATTGAATCATCTCTTTCAAAGAACTAAAAACAAAGTTTAAAATGACGTTGGACATCTAATCTAAAGCTTATAGATTAAAAAACGCTTCGATTTGTTACCGTCAGTGCTTCTGCTGACAAAACCAAATTTAAGATGATTTATGCTTCTTAAAAAAAAAAAAACACTTTCAATGTTGCATCTTTTGGCAGATATCTAAATATTTTATCACACGTATAGGTTCACAGGACAAAAGGTGTGATATTACAAGAGTCATACTTATCACGATCCCTGGTGTTTAGACCCATGGGCAGACAGACAAGGAGAGCAGGAGTTAAATAAAAGGAATTTATTAAACAGCAAAAATAAAAAGCTGATGTGACAGCACAATTTACACAGACCATGAGGTGAACAGGAAGACGACAGACGAGGAGGACTGGGACGTCTGTAGGAGTTACAGAGCAACGAGCGGACGCTTGAGTGGTGAACAGGAGAGGCTTAAATAAGGCAGAGGAAGAGCGAGAGATGAATGCACCTGGGATGATTAGTGATTGATTGATTTTACAGACACATGGACAAACTGAGTAAAACAGCAGTCCCATGTTTGCATCATAGTGCAATAGCAACAGCTAATTCGCAGCACTTGGTTAGCAACTGGTGTGAGGGATGAGTGGCTGGAGAGACAGGCTGAGTACAGTAGTGAAGAATGGCAGGAAACAGAGTCAACACAAGGAGCAGAAAAGGAAATAAAGACGAGAAACACTAAAACAACAGACGGATAGACAGATTATGGTAAATGGACTGTACTTTGCACCTTTCTATCTTATCAAGATCAAAATGCTTTACACTACAATCAAACAACATCTCGGTTCTCTGGGCTCCTCTTCTCAGCCGAGCCTCAGAAACCTTGGTGTTCTATTCGACCAGTCAATGTTTTTGGACAAACATTCAAAGTTTCTGGTCAAAAACTGCTTTTATCATCTGAGAAACATTTCTAAACTGAGGGCAATGTTATCCATATCTGACCTGGAGATGATTATTCATGTTTTTATCTCATCTCGTTTAGATTACTGTAATTCCCTTTTTACTTGTTTTAATAAGTCCGCTGTCGCTCGTATCCCGTTGGTCCAGAACGCTGCTGCGAGGCTTTTAACAGGAACTAATAGAAGGTCTCACATGACACCGGTTTTATCTGCACTTCATTAGCTCCCTGTTGAATTTAGAATTAATTTTAAAATTTTGGTCTTAACTTTAAGAGCTTTAAATGGACAGGCCCCCCAATACATCACTGAAATGTTGATCCCTTATTCTAGCCCGCACCCTTCGTTCTTCAGCACTGAACCTTCCATCAGTGCTTTATCACATTCATACACCGATGGGACACATCAGAGGTAATGAGGGGTTCAGCGTCTTGACCATGGACACTTCGGCATGTGACTGTTGATGGAATTGAACCCCCAACTTTTGCATTGGAGGATGACTGCTCTAACCGCCCAGCCACAGTGAATAATAGGCGTAAATATAGTTTGTTCAGACAAGCACGTTACAAACTGGTCACTTACTGGAAATGAATGAAGTCTCTTTCAAAACAGCTCCCTGGAAATGTGCTTTTTATTCCACCAATTAAATTTGTGTCCTTTCAGTCGCAATAATTGAGTCAACCCGACCCTCGTGAGACAAATACTGTATTGCCCACATCTTGCTTTGATGATGTTGCTTTTCTGCTTGAAATGGAAAATAAAAAAATAAAAGACACTTTTAATAAAATCAGTCAGTGCAGGTTGAACAGTGACAACAGCCACTCTTAGTCACTAGTAAAAATGTACCTGCATTAAGCAAACACTTAATAAAACTTTGCCTTGTAATTAAAATATTAACTTTGGAGAGAATTTTAAACACCACACCTGATGTCTCTTTGTGTCAATGAAAGTATTAAACGTCCTAAAAACCTAAAAATGTAAGATTTTGTTTCAGTTTTAAGCCAACACTACACATACCTTACCATTGTTGTTCATACATGCTGCACAGTTAGCATGCATGTGTGTGTGTGTGTGTGTGTGTGTGTGTGTGTGTGTGTGTGTGTGTGTGTGCGTGCGTGCGTGTGTGTGTGCGTGTGCGTGTGTGTGTGTAAACCTGCTCTTTCCCTGAGTTCCTTCCTTGGTTACTGTGTGATATCTTTGTGTTACTCACGAACACACAGGCCTAATTACATCTTTAAACGCGTAATTGGAAGTGAGTTTAATTGCTGGTGGTTTGCACACAACTCGCTGCTTCGTGGAAAAACACAAATCGCGTCTCACACTCCTCCGAACGTCACTGCAGGAGCCAGAGCAGCAGCTGAAACTGCTTGTTGTGCATCAGATGAAGACTCTGCAGGGTGGTCCAGAGAGGTCTCACCGAGTAATGGAACGGTGCAGTTTTCCTGTACGCAGCAGCGTTAACGGGATAGATAGAGTCTTTTCACGTGGGGCTCTGTAAAAAGGCTGAGAAAATTTTATAGAAAATAGTTATTTGAAAAGCACCTCAGTGGATTTTATTCAGTGGCATGTCTAATGGTGGGCCTGACAGCCCACCTAATTGGATCTATTTATTCTTCTTTTGTTGCAATTTTCAAAATAATAAAATATGAAATAAAAATGAAAAAAACAAAACACAAATGATTATAAGATATTAATTGTTCCAAACCTCTCCCCTGGACCTTTCTTCCAAAAATCTGAACTTTCCCCTAAGTGTTATGATTTGCCGTACACAAATCATACAAACACCTCCTCACAGGCTCCTGGAGGAGACTTCAAATGTTATCAGCCATTAAATGACCTAATATCAGTTGTTATCATCCCCATATGTTGCGTTCAGACTGCCCCTCCTGTACCTCCTAGTAGGGGTGCAGGGGGAAAAAAATCGATTTTTTTTTAGTCCTGGCAATTCAGAATCGATTCTAAAAGCCCCAAAATCAAATTATTTTTTTTACATTAAAACCCAAAACATAAAGAAAATAAAACCATATCTCATAGTATATGAAAGAATACATAAAATGAAAGGTGGCAGAAAGAAGAAGAAATTTGACCTGAACCAGTGACCTCCAGGACCCGATAAGGATAAAGCAGGTAAAGATGATGGATAGATGGCTGTTGTTGAAAAGATTTACCAAAAAAATCTTTTAAACAAAATCCATCCATACATATGAATTCATTATTATTATTATTATTATTATTATTGGGGCGTGACAAACAACTCTGTTTTTATTGGCTGGTCATTGTCCGGGTCACTCTGTGTTTTTAGTGTTTTTAAATGCTGATAGAGAAGCAAGGGGACTATAGTTTTTTTTCAGTTACTTTGTCTAACATCAGTCTGTCAGTAGATAGTGACAGAGTGAAAAAATATGTTAAAAATATATTGTTTGAAAAGTTAGACTGCATTACAAAGTTACATAGTGCAGCTTTAATGTTTGCTACAAGCATACATTATTGTTTTAAATAAATGTTTTTTTTTTGTTTACATTATTGTTTAATCTTTTCATGATTTCAATGGAAAATTGTTTCAGAATCGAAAATTGTTTCAGAATCGAAAATCGTTTCAGAATCAAAAATCGATTCTGAATAGAAAATCGATCCTGGAATGAAAATCGTTTTAGAATCGAAAATCAATTTTTAATTGAAATGGTTCATCAAAAATCGGAATCGAATCGATTCTCCAGACACTGGAAGATTCGCACCCCTACCTCCTAGTAGGTTTAAAGGTACGTTATTAGCATTGTTAGCGCTGATAATAGGCTCCTGTGGTTAGGTACAGAGTAAAGGGTCTGGTGGTTATGTTTAGAGTCAGAGTCAGAGAATCTTTATTGTCATTTGCACCGCATGTGGTACATGTGATGAAACGAGATTATGTACACAGGGTCCCAGTTACATCCAACAACAAAATGTAAGAGAAAAACAGTAATAACATCTAGGATATAACTAAGAAAAACATCAACTAGAAATACACTAAGCCCTAATGTAATAGAAAAACATCATTACAAACAGCAGCACGAACATGAGTCTGTATGAGCAGATGGTCACAGATGAACACAGCAACAAGAAAACAGATCAGCATCAGCATGATGTGATATTTTGCAGTGTTTATTCTTATTATTTATTTATTCATGAGTCTAACAGCCTCAGGGTAGAAGCTGTTCCTCAGTCTAGTGGTTCTACATTTGATGCTCCTCAACCTCCGTCCTGAGGGGAGTGGGGCAAAGAGTGAGTGTGCTGGGTGAGTGAGGTCTTTCATGATGCAGGTGGCTCTTTTCCTGCATCTGGAGGTGTAAATGTCTGTGATGGTGGGGAGACTGACTCCAACAGACTTCTGTGCAGCCTTCACCACTCTCTGTAAAACTTTTCTCTCTGCAACTGTGCAGCCTCCATGCCACATGGGTACAAGGGTAAGGGAGTTAAGTTTAGTGTCAGTGCTCTGGCTCTGGTGTAAGGTTAGGTTCAGGAAAAAGGTCACATGAAGCTGACAAAAAACACTTCTTGTTTGACCCGCGTGCGAAGCTGCATATTGTCAGCGATAGAAATATCACTTTAAACCTGCGAGGAGGTAGGATGGACAATAACGTCCATTCAATGGGCTGATAACATCCGAAGCCGCTGCAGAGGAGGACATGAGGAGGCAAAGGAGAGAGGGACTGACAGGAAAGGCCTTCAGCTTCTTTAAGCTCCACAGAAGAGCCGTTTGTTTAGAGGAAATGACACGTGCTGCGGCTGCTGCCGAGGAGGAAATGATCAGCGTGGTGGACCCATGTCAGATCCTCCCTGGCACCAAGAACACTCCACTCAGCTCTTTTTTTACCCCTCATCCAACACATAAACACACACACAAAGACCCCCCCCCCCACACACACACCCTCCTTGTCTTTTTCTTCCCTTCATCTTCTCAGCTCTGGATCCATCGCTCGTCTGTCATGGCAGGAGTGCAGCCAATCCATCACGGGTCAGAGCTGGGCGAGCTGTTAGGGCGTGCGCGCGAATGACTGAATATGTGCGTCAGAGAGTGGCGTTTGTGTATCAAAGCAGCAGAACAGTGCACACGCCGACCAAACGCACGGCTGGCCTTTAACTTCGCATGCAAGTTTTGTGCACACATACACCTTTCCTGGCTCCTTCACCTTTAATGAACAGTGTGGCCGCTCTTTCTTTCTCTGTGTTGGTGTGTGTGTGTGTGTGTGAACATGACAGAGGAAGTGGCTGGTCTGCCTTCACTGTGCACGGCTGACAGATTGTTGGACCGTGGCAGGATGCAAAGACCACCACGCTGGGATTGAGACTTATGAAGAAACACCAAATTATGTGCTGCTGGAGTGTGTCGGCGTGGGGTGGGGCAGCTTGCATGCTCAAACACACCAAGTCTGCACGACAACACACCTAATCGAGCTGTTGCTGCATTTAACCGAAAGTCTCCCACTGAGTCATGATATGCTGGTAGCAGCAAGTCACTATTACTGATGGCGTGTTGTTTTATTTACATAATACATCTCCTTTATGCGGCTGATGGGGTCCCAGTAAAACCTTGGATTCATGAGGCCATTTTCACGCTTGTTACCACAGGAAATATGAGTGTCTGTCAGCATGCATTGGAAAGAAGAAGAGAAAATGGTGAAAAGAGTGCAGATTTTCATGGCTCCATACAGCACATGCAAACGGTGGGGTTTGTTTTCTGGTGGCAGTAAATCGTGGCTCTGTGCAGGAAGACAAATTCAGGCTCTTAAAGCAAAGCAGCGGTGAAGCTTTGTAGTGTGCGAGACGAAGCATGTGTCTGGATGATGTGTGGGAGTAAGAGTTGCAAGTTTAACTGTGAGTTGCTTGACTGAGATGAAAAGCCATCAGGGGCATGGCGGGATTAAGTTAAGCCCAGAAGGGAGCCCTTTGGCTAGGCATCAATCAGCTCCTCTGCCATGTCTTATATCAGCCAGATAACCTGAGCACAAACTGTACATGAATTTAAAGGTGTTTTAAATTGTTTGTTTTTGCATTTGTATGCTGATAAAGCTGCAGGTGGGTTTGTGACGGGCCTTTGGGTCCCCTTTGTGAATGAACACCTGATTAATTGTCTGTTTTCTCCTTATAGCTGATACGTTGGAAGAGTTTTTGAGAGGGATAAGCTCCACCTACCAGGGGGAGAGGAGACCAGACGAGCATCTGATGGTTGGAGCCGGCTGGAACCTGGCTCCTTCTCCTGCTTTATGCAGATTCCGTCCTGTGCACCTGCAGGCGATTGCTATCGGACCTTTTGATCTGGGGGTTTATGGCAGGGCTGGACTTTTCCTGTTTTTGGTTGTAGGGTGAGGTACTGAGGCAGGGTGAGGGGAGCGACCAAAGATCCGACGGTCAATTGCTGGTTTTCGGTGTCTCCCACTGTTTTGTTTTTTTGCCTAAACTCCCAGTTTCTCTCTTGTGTCCAGACCTGGGTTTAATAAAACTTGTTAAAACATCATCTGGTCTGGATTCCTTATGCTGTGTGTCCTGTATGAGCACATCAGGACATAACATATTGGGGGCTCGTCCGAGTTCATCTGTTGAAAGACATCAACTCTGACTATGTCACCATATTCTGAAGAAAAGGAGGTCTACTGCCTGAAATTTTAACATCTATCAGCCTTCTTCTCTAAAGACCAAAAGTAGTTTGGCTCTTCCTTTTGTAATAATCAAGACAGATAAAATGTCACAATTTTGATGTAAAATAAACGTAAAAGGACCAAAAAGAAGCATTAAAGCTGCTCATCAGGGACCCAGTGGTAACTGCATGCATGTGTTTGTCACTCCCCCTCTTAAGGATTCAAGGTTCTTTAGTGTAATTTGCATCGCATGTGGTACATGAGGTGGAACGAGATTGTGTACCCAAGGTCCCAGTTATATCCAACAGTAGCAAAAAAAAAAAAAACACAGTCTAAAAAGCTAACCTTAAACAAAACAGTGTGCAAAAACTGTAAGTTGAAAATCATAAATGGCGGAAGCATCCGATGGTTGTACGAGTCCATTTTCATGCCTTTTAAGTGTTTTTTTTATACATAAGACAGGTCTGCAGCCTTTATGATCAACAGAGCCATTTTCAAAGTCAAAGTCAAAGTCAACTTTATTATCAAAACTGCAATATGTACAGGACATACACAGGATTGAAATTGCATTTCTCTCTCAGTCCCTCGTGCAACAGTAACCATTTAAACACTAAACACTAAACAATTAATAAACAAGCATAAAATGAAATAATAAAAGTTTAGTACTGTCCTGAGTTTTTTACGCCTTTTTTACGCCATTTTACGCCTTTGTTCACTAAATTAAAAGTGTTCAGAGCCGCAACAACCTGCTACAACTGTGTTTATCAACTGCAGTTAAAGGTATTGTGACATGATGTTGGAACTATGCATAAAGTGGCACAACATATATATGTTGTATCATTCAACTATGTTCGTTTTTACAAGCAAAATGATAAATCAATGAAAATTTGTATCAAAGTGATTTTAAACTTGGCGCCGTGTTTTGTCACGGGAAATCCGGGTACTTCGGCATGCGACGTCATGTGACGTAGGGACATGTAGCTCAGTCCGCGGTTGCTATTAGAACGCAGTTTCATTGTCTTCAAGATCGCCTTTTTTTTTTGTATAACATGAAAAATGCCGGTACGTTGTGTTGCATTTGGGTGTTCTAATATCGCCAGTGAACAAGTGAGACTTTTCACTTTCCCAAAAGATGAAAAACTTTGTCAAGAATGGACAAAACAATCTCGGAGTCCCCTCGCTCCCTGAACGTTAAGGCTCAAATAAATACGGCTGCAGAGTTACATTATAACCAGCTGTTTCTTGTTCATCACTCAAACTAACTTCGGCTTCCCAAACTGAAGACAAATCGCTCAAATCTTCACTTAAGGGACCTGATATAGAAAAAGAAAAATCACTGCGAAGAAACAGATAGGCCCTCTGAGGCGTCCTCATTATGGGTAACTAAACTGTCACGTATTTCCATGCACGTCACTTCTCAGTTTGATGCTTGATGACACATCTCTCAAAGTAATAGAGCCATCCAATTCTGAATAAATCAGTGGCCTTCTTCACTAATTAGCTCGTTTAAAAAAACATTCTGCAGCTTAAACCCTTCTCTGTCACATGTATGGAGATTTGGACCAAGGATGGCAGATCCACAGGAGTAGGTCGAAAACAACTAAAATTTATTTCACACAAACAAAAAGGCTGACGTGGCCACAAAACTAACAATTAATGAGAGAGGAGTCACAAGGAGACACACAGGAAATCGGACAAGATATGAGCACACTCGTAACACTCCACTGAGGAGTGAATGGAAACTGCAAGGCGTTAAAGGTTGGCTGACATGATTTTTGAACTTTGCAGAAATTGGCACAACATATATATCTTTTATCATTCAACTATGTTCGTTGTTGCAAACAAAATGATAATTCGCGCTGTGTTTCTTCACGGGACATTCGGGTACTTCCGCTTGCTAATTTTGTGACGTCAGCGCAGGAATGTCTCCTAGAACGCCCCTTTTACAGAACAGTAGCGCACAATATAGAATCAGACAAATTTAGCAATCTAAGTTTAGATTTGAGTGATTTGTCTTCAGTTTGGGAAGCCAAAGTTAGTTCAGGGGGTTGAACAAGAAACAGCAGGTTCTGCCTAAAGCTAGATTCATACTTGACGCGTCGCGCAGCGCGCGAGGGTGCGCGCTCCAAAAGTGACGCAATTTCACAGTCCCCGCCCCTGCACGTTGGCCCCGCGCGTGGGATTAGCGCGTGTCGTGCACCTCTGAATTTTTGAAACTCCGCAAGCCTCTGCGCGCGCGGTGGGCGCTACGATTTGATTGACAGGTCCTCACCCGACAGCCTTCACCCTCTTCACGCCGGAGCCTGCAGCTGTTTGCGCCGCTGTGGTCGTGGAGACGGAGTCGCGACGCATGGAGGAATGTTTTGTGACACAAAATGTATTAAATTCTCCTTCGTTCCTGATCTGGAGTCGGACTTTTCTTTTGTTTTTTCGCCAAAAGTCACGTGATCGCTTTCTCCTCCGCTGACTCCATGCATTAAAACCGCAAATAAAGACAACAGTTCAGCACGCGAGCGGAAAGCTATTTGTTTTTGTTGTGTGATTTCAAACAGTTCTTCTTCTACGGTAGATTTCTTCTTCTACACCTTTCTTGCAACATATGCACAGGTTTTAGAGGGTACTGCCTCCTGCTGGTCCGTAAAAGAACAGCACTTTGCCATGCGCCGCCGTGCGACAACTATAAACACAGAGGCGACACTGTAAACGCATTTCGCCGCACGGCACAGTGCACGCGCTGCGCGCGCGCGCCAGCCTGCGGACCAAAGCGCGAGTCTAACTCAGCCTTTACCGTTCAGGTGGAGCGAGGGGGGTTCTCGGGTGGAGCGAGGGGGGCTCCGAGGGGGACAGCTTTGTTTGTTTGGTCCGAAGTATTTCATCTTTTGGGAAAGTGGAAAGGCTCACTCGTTCACTGATGATATTAGAACACCCAATGCAACCCAACGTAACAGCATTTTTCAAGTTATACAAAAAAATAATAGGCGTACGTGCAGAAAATGAATCTGCGTTCTATACGCGGCCGTAGACTGAAATTCCTGAGCTGACGTCACAGATGTTGCCTTCGCGTGTAATCAGATTTCTCATGAATAAACACGGCGCAAAGTTTAAAATCACTTTTAAATCAAAATTAAATTGATTTATCATTTTGCTTGTACAAAAAACGACCATAGTTGAATGATGCAACATATATATGTTGAGCAATTTTATGCATAGTTCAAACATCTTGTCAGTGGACCTTTAAGGACTGAGGATGATGAGATAGTGGCTGCAGCTATAACAGGTTTAACAATGAGCAGGTGTAAATGGGCATGGCCAGCTGCCTGAGGAGCAGATACTTAATGGTAACATGGTAAGACAATACACAAACTGACCACAAAGACAACACAGAAACCAAATAACACTAAAAACAAACATAAAAACAAACCCCAAACTAAAAATCGAATCACTGGAAAAACATAAATTGATGAAAATCAACAGGTCTTCCTGGTTCCCTTAGCTTTTTGATATAAGACTCACTGAGTGGAAGAGAACAACAATACTGTATCTGGTTTCATGTATAAACTTTACAACAAATGTAAAATTAGTCAGAGTTTAAAAGAATTGTGTGCAAAAATTGTGAAAATTCAATCGTCAAAAATGATAACGTGTTAAATTAATACACAGCACAAGTTAACATTCTGCGCCAAAATCTGCAATCATAGCAAAGCCCAAGGTACTGTATATTTAAATGTGAATTCAGTCGAGTAAAATCCAATTTTCTGTCTCCTTTCAGTTTTTAAATGATGTTTCTACTGTCCTGTGATGGACTTGCAACCTGTCCAGGGTGTCCCCCGCTTCTCGCACAGTGATGGCTGGACATGGGCACCAGTGACCACCGCGACACGAAAGGAAAAAGCGGGTAAAGATAATGGATGGTTGGATGGATGGATGGATGGATGATCGATGATGGATGGATGTTTCTATAGGTTGTCGTAGTCATTCAGCTAGTTGTTATTATTATCATTATCATTACAGTATTTTTGTTTATTTTCTAGATTTTGTTTATGCTGTACAAACTACAGCCACCAAAAATCACAATTCCTGATGAAGCTGCACTTTTGAATGTATTTTCGCCTCGGTTCTCACACCTGCATCAGAATTAGCAAAATAAATATTGTGATGGAAACACAAGAATAATGGACAAATGATAAGTCTCAAAGTTCATGCTCAATAATCCAGGCAAAAATCCAACAAAGTTAAGTCAAGTCCTCTGGATAGTTTGTTTGTTTTTTGCCTGAACTTTGTTGGATTTTTCTACCTGGATTATTGAGCATGAACTTTGATGTTTTGAACCACTATGGCTGTGGCTGCCTCACAGAAGTCGACATGAGAGAGGGCGGACTCCAGAAACCATCTTATCACCATCAAACTGGTTGGCCCACTATGTGAGTGTGCTGCTTGTGGGACTAAGTTTGTTGTGGCTCCTCAGACTGAGGAAGTCCTTTGGATGAAAGACAAAATGTTTTAACTAAAAATAATAATAAACCGTCCAGATGACCTGGCTGAACTTCATTGGATAATTGGTGTTTTATACTTGTGCAGTTGGAGATAATAAAAAGTAAGGTGCACAGAAAGTGTTTTTTTTTTAAGTACAACGTAATGTAGTTTATTAAAAATGCAGAACAGCAATGATTCAGTTTAGAACCACAGCAATAAAAACAAGCTGCTGACTACTTCTGACCAGTTGAAGGATCTCCGTGTTGTGTGGGAGGTAACTCCTGTAGAAGAAGACCCTTTAGGATCCTTATTCCCAATAAATCTCACTGATGTCCAATCAGATTAGGATTCAGGGGTTTTTAAAGGTCAGGTCTACATCAAGCTCTCATGTTGACGTGTTTCCCAAACTGTTTCTGAATAATTAATAATATGACATGTATTATTCTGCTGAGACAAACCACTGACGTCTGAAATGAACCTGTTTTGCAGTTGTTTATTTTTTCAAAGTAACGTCAATGTAACTACCAGCACTAAGAACTCCAAGATCACAATATTTCAAAGCTTTGTGCAGACACTGCAGGCCTTATCAATGTGAGCTGTGTCCTGCTGCTGGTCTGAACACACATGGAAACAGTGTGAGGGGCTGTGCGCAGAGAGAGAGGCTTTTACTGTTCTGTTAGTTATAGAAATATCTTCATCTGTCACTGGAACGTGTTCTGATCTCTAATATGAAGGATTAGATCAATTTGTTGCTTGGACTTTAGAAAAGCACTGTCCAGCTTTAATGAACACCATCATCAAGACTAGTACTTCATCACTGAAACTCGAGATGGTTTATTGTTGTTATTATTATTACATCATAAGATGGACATATAATGGTACAGTTTCTAGCCGTCTGTATGTACGTCCATAAAATTTCTCTTGTCCAGGTCATAACTAATAGTTCACTGAAATTTGATGCACATGTGCATTATGTCTATACTGTATTCTGTTTTTTTTTTTTTACTTCCTTTTGTATGTTGCCTATGTGTTGCATGTTGTTTGTTTGTTTGTTTGTACAGCCCTTTGGTTGGCCTTGTCGCTGTTTTAAAGATCCACTGACGTGATTTTTCTACTATTCATCAAATTGCTCAAAATATATATATATTATCATTTAAATATGTTAATTTTTGCAAACAAAATGATAAATCACTTTAATTTTGCTTTAAAAGTGATTTTGAACTTCAAGCCGTGTTTAATCATGGGAAATCCGTTTACACCTGAACGCACCATCTGTGATGTAATGTGCAGAGTGAGAGGCAGAGGGCTCCAGTCTCTTCAATAGCAGACATTTTAAAACCTGACTAATTTAGCAATCTAGGTGAAGATTTAAGCTATTTGTCTTCATTTTGGGAAGCAGAAAATAGTTTGGGTGATGGAACAAGAAACAGCAGGATCTAATTTAGATCTGATGCCGTATCAGACTTACTTTTATGTGAGCTGCTCATACCGTGACAAGCCAAGAGCTCTGCCTCAACTCTGCACATGACATCACAGATGGTGCGTTCGGGTGTAAACGGATTTCCCATGATTAAACACAGCTTGAAGTTCAAAATCACTTTTAAAGCAAAATTAAAGTGATTTATCATTTTGTTTGCAAAAACTAACATATTTAAATGATAATATATATATATTTTGAGCAATTTGATGAATAGTAGAAAAATCACGTCAGTGGATCTTTAAGTGCACTATAAATAAAATGGTATGGGCGGTTTTGCGTCACTTTGCTTAGCCCAGTTCCAAGGTCAAGGTCACAAACCAAGGTCAAAGTTAAAACAAGGTATTTGCTTGTCCGGACCATAAATTCTGGCACACTTAAGGTATTTTAATCAAACGATGCAAATTTGTACCACCACTAGTCAGCAGGCTGCACAATATTTTCAGCCCATTGGCTTCATGGTCAAGGTCACAAATCAAGGTCAAAATTAAAACAAGATCATTGTTTGTCCGGACCATAACTTTGGATCCATTTCATCATTGGACCATTGGATCATTTAACAAAACTTCAAATGAATTTGTGCCACCACTAGACATTGAGTTGCTTAATCATTACATCACCCCTGCAGCTCTAAGGTCAAGATCAAAGGTTATAGCAGGTCTATGCTTATCCAGGGCATTCCTATAGATTGTTGTATTGCTGTATAATAATTTTTCAACAGGAGTATGATGTGCCATGTGGGTTATCTTGTTTATATCTCATCTTGGTAAAGAAAAAAAAAGAATTTTCTCTAATTTAATCTGGAATGTGAGGGCCTTTTTTGTGGATGCAGCAGCTCAAGTGACAACAACTCTGTGCCTCAAATGACAGTCAGTTATGGATCCGACTGTTTGTTGGAGAAACAGGCTTGGAGGAGTGAGCGAGCCACTGTGAATCTTAAGCAATTTCAGTATCGATGGTGCATGTTTCAATAAAAATCAATGGTGCTTGCCTTGTGTCAGGCTGGGTCAACTCTCCAATTTACTTTCCTCCTGAGGTGGAGCTGTATAGACAGAGGTTAGTGGGAGAGGAGTGGGTGTTTGTGTGGGAGAGCCTGCCACAGTAAAACACAGCTTATTCGCATGGAGGTAGAATTTGTACATCTTTAAAATTAGTATATTTCTAAACTACGTTCAGAAACATACCATAGTTCGATTACAGCAATGGGAGCATTGGATCTTTTGAACTGGGTCACTGTAGAAAGGTTATTTGTTTTTGAATCGACAAAAGATTTTTGGTCTCATGAAGTGCATCAGAATCCTGCCTCTGAATCAGAATAAGTGAGCGAAGATGAAGTGATGTCAGCCTCAAATGCAGATGCAGCATTTCTAAAGCTACAAAGTTCTCCAGCAGCAGTTTTCAGGTTGTCTATAATCCCACATCATCTTAGGGCGCAGTTGTGTTTTCAACATGACAGGAGATTTTCTGTCTCCCAGATTCTGACGATACTGAAAATAATGACTGGTTTACTTCAGAATAGATGCCCTACCTGCAGAAAACAGGAATTAATAATAGATGGAGTTGCAACGGTTGGAAAAAGTAGTTTATCTAAAAATATTTGATGTTTTTTTTCTATACTTTTAAAATCATTGTTTTTGGCATGGGCTGTAGGCTGAAACTCGAGCTTCTCGTTCTCATTGTCTCTTTGGTTCTTCTTCACTCTTATTAGGTGATAAAACAGATAAGACGTAAACTTACTTAGATACGATTTAGTCATTCATATTTAAGATAATATGGCTTTTGAGTGAATATAAATGATGTTTTCAACAATTTCAATAAATCACTAAAGTTCTGTTGTATCTTATTCTTAAAGAATTTGACATTAAAACATAAAATCAGATTAACTTTGTCTCAGATCTAAAAATTCCAGCTTCTTTTCACTTTCAGTCTTTATTATTCCATCAAACACCACGACTCTAGCCGGCTTTTTGAGCCTTTGGCTTCATGATGACGCTGACTGGGCCACAGCTGTATGTAAATGAAAAACATGCAATTATTGATTAATTCTTAGTGCATTTACCTACTGTCATTACAATGTCTTTTAGAAGTAAAAAATACACAACTTTTTTTTACATTCCTTTATAAGACATGTTTAGATGTTTAGATGTTTATTAAATTTGTTCATTTTTTTTACAAAAGAAACACAATAAAAGACAATCCCATTAATGATACGTACATAATGTAAAAAAATGAAAGGTAGCAGAAAGAAGAATAAATCTTATTATATCTGCCCCTTTTTTCAAACAATCAGATTAAACAATAATAATCTTTCACCAGCAGTACAAAATGACTAACTCTTTCTAATTTTCTAATACTAATACTAATACATAACTAATAATTGATACAATACACATTATGCTAATTCATATATATTTTTTCAACAAATTCCTTTTGATCATTTTCTTAAATGTAAACAGTGACTTGGCATTTTTAACTACATTCTCCAAGCCATTCCATAATCTAATTCCCTGGATTGAGGTAGAACGTCCCTTCAAACTAGTTCTGAATTGTGGTTTTACAAACATCTCTGTCCCCTTAAGATTATAACAACTTTGTCTTTTAACAAAATTCATTTGGATATTTAAAGGTAATTCGTTATTCTGAGCCCTATACATAATTGATAAAATATTATAATCAACCAAATCATGGAACTTCAATAATTTCAGTTGATAAAATAATGTACTGGATGGATGACAGTAATGTTTTCTAGTGATAATTCTTACAGCTCTTTTCTGTAATACAAAAATAGGCTTTGTGATTGTTTTACACGCTTTCCCCCAAACATCAATACAATAGATTAAGTGTGGAACAATGATTGTGTTATACAACAAATACAGAGCTTTATCATTCAATAGGTCTCTGACCTTGTATAGTACTGCAATCGATTTAGCTATTTTTATTCTTACAGAATTTATGTGTTGTTTCCATGTCAGTTTGTCATCAATAATAACACCCAAAAACTTCACCTCACTCACTCTACAAATCTCAACACCCTCAATTTTGAGTGGAACATCAACAGTTTTCTTTTTATTACTGAATATCATGTAATTAGTTTTTTCTAGATTTAATGATAATTTATTGATTTTAAACCAAGTTTGTATTTTGGTAAATTCTGTCTTTATCAATTCCAACATTTGTTCTATATCTTCACCTAAACAGAAAAATGTGGTATCATCAGCAAAAAGTATACATTTAAGGAGTCCTGACACATTTACCAAGTCATTCACATATAAAATAAATAGCTTTGGTCCAAGCACAGAGCCCTGGGGAACTCCACATGTGATATTACAGAGGTCAGATCTTACATCATTTATTTGTACAAATTGTTTCCTATCTTTCAAATAGCTAGATACCCACTGTAATGCTGGTCCTCTAATACCATATTTGTTCAGTTTTTCAAGGAGAATGGTGTGATCAATAGTATCGAATGCTTTTTTTAAATCAACAAAAATACTGACACAATATTGTTTTTGATCGACAGCAGTAGTTATTTGTTCCATTAATTCCATGAGAGCCATTGATGTAGAGTTTTTAGCTCTGAACCCATATTGACTGTTGCTTAGAATATTTTGTTTGTCTATAAATTGATCTAGTCTGTTCACAAATAGTTTTTCAAGAATTTTAGAAAACTGTGGTAACAAGGATATAGGTCTATAATTGTTGAACACACATTTATCACCATTTTTAAAAAGAGGAACTACCTTAGCTACTTTCATATTATCTGGAAATATTCCTGTTGAAAATGATAAGTTACATATATATGTAAACGGCTCAATAACATGGCTCATTATATCCTTTACAAACATCATATCCATGTCCACCCAGTCCTTTGATCTCTTGTCTGTAAGATTTTTTACTACCTTCATTATTTCCTCTTTGTTAGTTCCATTTAGAAAAATACTGTTTGCACAGCCTGTAATTGAATGGCTCACATTATTATCTACTTTTGGTATTTTAGCTGCAAGGCTTGATCCAACATTCACAAAATATTGATTAAATCCATTTACAATTTCATTTTCATCATGAATTTCATCGTTGTCTTTTACAAAATATTTTGAAATACCAGTTTTTGCTTTATGATTCTTCAGGACACTATTCATTACTCGCCATGTTGCTTTCATATCACCATTACTTTTATCTAATAATTTACTATAATATTCTTTCTTATGTTTCCTTATAATCCCTACTAATTTATTTTTATACTTTTTATATTTTTCTTCAGCGTTCTGACTTCGCAATTTCAAGAAACATGAATACAAATAATTCTTTTTTTTACAAGCATTTCTCAACCCTTTTGTCATCCATGGTTGGTCAACGATATTTCTCTTTGTATAATTTGTTTGTACACAATTTTTTTCATACAGAGTTTCCAAGATATTCATAAACTCATCATATGATCTGTTCACATCATCAACATACACTTCATTCCAGTCTTGTTTATCATGTTCTTTTAAATAGCTGTGCTGTGTTATTTCAGGTATTTTAAAATCTTCCAATATGTTTTAATAATGTCTGCCTGAATACTGAATGATGTCAAGTTTGGTTTATTTGCCACATGCAAAAATCAACACAAGGTCAACAATGCAATGAAATGTTGAGGACGAGAAGAAGCATCTCGACTCACCAAAAAAGAAACAACAAGAAATACCAATGCACGCAGGAAAAATACAAAAAACAAGGTGCTAAAGTGGAAAAGAAATATATCTACAGTTTGGTTAACAGTGAGGTACTTTCAGCAGCATGGTTCTGTTCTGTTAGCAGCGTGGTCTTGTCAGCAGGTCCTGCTAGCAGCTTGATGGTAATAACGACCACAGCAGCTGCCCTCCCAGACTGCCCTCCAGGGTCCAGCTGGGTCCATCTTCCAAGGTTTGGCCCGTGGAGTCGAATAGGCCCATTTAGTTCGGTCTATGCAGGAAGGTGAAGGATCATGGAGACGGGCGCCATGACAGGCCGGAGTCTGAGCCCGAAGCTGGAGTGGGGTCAGGAACTGAACCACAATAGCACGGCAGTGACACCGAAAGCTCCAAAAGTATGTTGCGGTCATACCTGTAGTGTGTGTGTGCAGTTCAGGCACAAAAACAGTTAAAACAAGAACATCAGGAATAAAAAAAAGATTTAGTCAAAGCAGAGCTCCCATCAGTGCGGCCATACTGCGGCACTCGTGACGTCACACGTAAACATGTCCTGTTTACAACTAGCAGAAGGAGGATTTGTCAGCCATATTTTCTATTTTTGCTCTTTGATGGTCTACCTCAAGGGGTCTGCAACCTGCGGCTCTGGGCCACATGTAGCTCTTTGGTCCCTCTGCAGCTGCTCTTTCAGACTTTGACCAAAACTAAAATAAAACTGAATTTTATTTAAATTATTGCCAACAATGAAAGCGGATAGTTTTAGCAGATTTCCCATCATTTTCAAATATATGAAGAGTAGTACGAACTCAAGGCATAAAACATGTGGACTACATCATGCTAGTAGTCTGTTAGCCACTTTAAGTCGACTTCCAGTCTCTCAGCGTGATCTTTCTCTCACAACCACCAGAATGTTTTGGAATATATTTAAGACAAGCTGCGGAGAAGGAATATTTGATGACACTAAGAATAAAACACAAAAAACAAAGTCAAAATAAACAAAAGTATTTGTTGTTCTCTATAATGTAACTGTATATCCAACAACCTGGCCTACTTGTATACTGTCTTCAACTTTATGCTATAACTAGGATATTTAATTCTTCAACAACTAAGAGAACTCACATCGGCCTGCAGAGTTCAGTGTTTTATTGTTTATAAAATTGTTAAAAATCATAGTTTTTTTCTTTACATGAGTCTTTTCTTTTATATTAAAATGTAAAAATATCAATAAATGTTAATAATGGTTAGACTTTGTTTTGTTTTATATCACCTCCACCGTCTGGAAAAACCATTTCCACCAAACTTGTAGTGGCCCTGGCCCATGACAATTGACAGTACACGGTTGTAGCAGGTTTTGTGGCTCCTGACATCATAATTAGTAAGCAAAGTGGCAAAAATTGCTTTTTTAAATCACAAAGATTGCAGAACCCTGGTCTACATTGATCAGGAGGGCCATCATTTTCAGATTGTTGAGCTACTTGGGGCAAAACTTGGCTCTTCCATGAGCCTGCCTTCATGCTTGTTCATAAATCTCTAGCTCCAGTTTCATCCCGTGCTTGATCTCTTCCATAGGCATACTTTGATCACCTGTTGGATGCGCCTCAGGTGTGGGATGGACATTACAGTCCAGTTCTGTATCAGAGTGGTGGTCATCTTAGAGATATGGTCATCAATGAAATATCTATAATAATAATGTTTATGTTTATTAAATTTGTTCATTTAAAAAAAAAAGAAACAATACAAGACAATCCCATAAATGATAATGTACAAACTATTAAAAAAATGAAAGGTAGCAGAAAGAAGAATAAATCTTATTATATCTGCCCCTTTTTTCGAACAATCAGATTAAACAATAATAATCTTTAACCAACAGTACAAAATGACTAACTCTTTCTAATTTTCTAACTAATACAATACACATTACAGGAAGCCCTCGAGTTACGTCAGGGATTGGGACCTACGTGTGTGACTTAGGTCGATTTTGTCGTACCTCGCGGACCAAAAACACCTGCCTGTCGTAGGTCCGCGTTTCTGACATAGGTCGCGGCTATACCACTAACGGAGCGCCGCACACATATTTAATGGCATGAGACTGAACAAGCAGACATACTAGGCCATGAACATGCACAGAACTGTACAGTAAATGAATACAGTACTGTACTGTACAATAAATAAAAAATATAATGTCTTACTTTGAGCTGGTCAAAGCCTGCCTTCGTCTTTTAGCATCAGCTCGCACCCGTCCGAGCTCCCCCAGCTTCCTTACGCTCCACACGCACACACGTGGTCAAAACTGTTTAAAAGAATGACTGTTAGCTTCTTAACTTCATACATTTGGAGCCAGAAAAAAAAAAACTTACTGAAAGCCGTTTCTCCGCGATAATCCTCCATCCAAAACAAGCTGCTCGGCGTTAGCTACGGTTAGGCCCCGCCATTAGCAGCAATGGTTAGCATGTCAGTTCATTCAAAAAGGCTGTCGGCTTTGTATCTCCGCGTTAGCTCGGTGTCCCCCGACTGCCAGGCGGACATTTGCGGCGAGCTCCCGGCCGCAGATGGCCCCTCCGCGGCATGTCGGCTCGGTGTCTTCGCCTGTGTTAGCTGCTCTGTTAGCTGCTGTCGTTAGCATGTCGGGCGGCGTTGTTAGAGCGATCACGGGGCGATCGGCGGCTGCTCCTCCGGGCCTGAGACGTCCACAGAGTTGACCGAGTGTTTCCAGCAAATTTATCCGTATGAGGCAACCCTGAACGGACACACGGTCCTCTAAAGCCAGCTGACAGGAGCGTCTAGAGCTCCATTGACCGCAGTACTGTAGTAAAATGGCGACCGGAAACGACCGGAAGTTGCGTAAATACGATCAAATTGTAATTAAAAACGAAATATTAATAATTATACTTTATTTATAAAGCCATTTAAAACAACCACAGCTGCAACAAAGTGCTATACACATGAAATTAATAACATTAAAAAAAATAATAATAATATTTTTTATTTTTTTATCATATTTTTATTAAATATGATAAAATCGTAAGTCTGAGTTGCCGTAGGTCGCGGGTGACGTAGGTCGAGGGTTTGTACGCTATTTCATATATATTTTTTAACACATTTGTTTTGATCATTTTCTTAAATGTAAACATTGACTTGGCATTTTTAACTACATTCTCCAAGCCATTCCATAATCTAATTCCCTGGATTGAGGTAGAACGTCCCTTCAAACTAGTTCTGAATTGTGGTTTTACAAACATCTCTGTCCCCTTAAGATTATAACAACTTTGTCTTTTAACAAAATGCATTTGGATATTTAAAGGTAATGCATTATTTTGAGCCCTATACATAACTGATAAAATATTATAGTCTACCAAATCATGGAACTTCAATAACTTTAGTTGATAAAATAATGTACTTGATGGATGACGGTAATGTTTTCTAGTGATAATTCTTACAGCTCTTTTCTGTAATACAAAAATAGGCTTTGTGATTGTTTTACACGCATTCCCCCAAACATCAATACAATAGATTAAGTGTGGAACAATGATTGTGTTATACAACAAATACAGAGCTTTATCATTCAATAGGTCTCTGACTTTGTACAGTACTGCAATCGATTTAGCTATTTTTATTCTTACAGAATTTATTTTATTATTTAATAATAATGAATTTAATTTATAACGCACTTTTCATTAACAAAAATCTCAAAGTGCTACAAGTGCAACAAAAATCAAAGATCAAATAAAAACAAGTGATAAAATCAAGTAAAATCAATAATAATATCAACTAAGATCAAAGATAAAGTCAGAGTAGGCTCGCTTAAAAAGAAAGGTCTTTAAGCCGTTTTTAAAGATCTCTATTAATCGAGCTATTTCCATCATGATTTTGAGAATTAATCTGTCTCAGATCTTCAGTCAGTAGACGTCGCCACTTTAGGTCTTTCAGCCAAAACATACTGAAATGTTTTCAATTACATTTTTAGAAGTTAAACCTTGAATGCTGTCAAGTGTAAAAATAAAAAAAAAAAGTTGAGAAGTTGAAAACTTGCAAAATAACCCATTTGTCCCTATAGTCATCCAAAATGTGTCTCCAATAAAAGCAAACTCTTAAAAAAAGGCCTCCAGCCTCCTCTTCATTCCCACTCGTGCAGAGACGCGCTCCACGCTGGATGTTGTGGTGTGTAAACAGAAACAGTGATGGGAGCCACACTGTCAGGGGTAGGTTAGAAGAACCCCTGCAGAGCGGACGATTGGTCACAATCTTTCATATTCCTAAAGATGAAAACATCAGGAAACAAGACGAGGCGAGGACACACGCTGAACACATCTTCAAGAAATGTCATCAACAGCCTTGAGGCCGCTGGTGTTTTATGGCAGTCTTGTGGCAGCACATCTCTCATGTCAATGTGGACTTTATGAGTAAGAAGGTGTTTTACTAATAAATAAATAAATAAACTGACCCCCCACCCCCCATTTCATTCAGATTGTCTTGCCATATCGCATCAAATCTACACCAGCTGGCTCTGGATCTGGAATTTGGCACCGGCCTGCATGGAATGCCTTGACACATGGCTCGGCTCGCTGTGAAATGAAGAGAAAATGAAAATGAGCCGAGTTTCTCTCCTGATCCGGGTCTCCGCTCCATCCTCCACTCAATCTCATCACCGCCACCACCCATGCACACACACACACACACCGCCTTCCCTCTGTATGGACCTTACCAAGCTCCGCCCACAGGGCCGCGTTTCATTGGCTAATACCCATAACACGTCACAGCGCAGCTTCCACGTGCGTGCCGGTCTCACAAAACAAACGCTACGGTAGCGTTTGTGAGACCGGCACCACATGCTACTTACATTGCTAGCTAGCATACGTGCAGATTTTTTCTGCGTCAGGGCTGGAAAAATGCTCCTCCACCGTCAGTGGGGTATCTGTACAGGAGATGTCAGGTACCCTGACCGTATTTGTGGAAGTAAAATTCACCGTTTCCCTATATGTGAAACTGAATGCCTTGCTTGGATCAAAGCTTGTGCACGACCACAAAACTGAACAATTATTTCTTTCACCAGCAGAGAAGGGTTGACCTGCTTTTGAAACCTGCTAGTTAACAACACGCGGTCACGATGAGAGAAAGCCACAGTTCACTGAACGTCCTGGAAGTTGGGAAGAAACAGCTCCGCTAACCCCACATGAGCTAGCTAACGCAACG